>OOFC01012309.1:2339-16328 GCA_900323345.1 Pseudochromis fuscus
GGCGGCGACGACCCGGCCGTGGTGCGGTACTGGTTCAGCCTGCTGAAGGAGCTCCAACGCGCCAATTTCTACCTCTTCCACGTCCACAGCGACCCATCCAAACCCCGCCTCTTCCTGCATAAGAATGTCCTGAACGCCAGCAGCACTTACACCTTGAGTTGGGTGAACACGCAGTGGAGGCCTGTAGGGATGCCAGATAGGAGTCCAAAAATAACTTGACTGTAATAGCTTGTAAATGGGAGTATTGTGTAACAGGAAGCACAAATACTTTCTGGTAGATGGCTGTTCTCCAGCTCGTATCTGGTCGTACCTTTTTACAAAAAAAAAATCCCTGCTCCTACTTATCCTCCTGCTCTTCCCCCGCTGGCCCGTAATGACCTCAGCCGTGTTAGAGGGGCAGAGTAATTGCCTCCAGACGCTCTGTTCTACCTCGTAGTGGATGTGATGCTGGCTGCAGGTCAGCCTCTGAGGCGCAGTCATTATCAAGCCCCCATCTGAGCCTGGCCCACAGCCAGACAGTCCCACCTGATATTACACAACAGCAGCCCCGAGACCACACATCTCGCAGAGGAATGTATGAATTAAAGGAAATGACTCCGCGATGTTAAAAGGGGCTGACAGATGAAAGATCCCGCTTCACTGACAGTAAGTGAATATTCGGCCACCAGGACAAAAAGGAGCAGCAGAGGAGTGGTATTAAAGGTAAAGCGATTGGATCTGCTCCTAGAGGCAGAGCAGGATGATGCTTCCCTGCAGTCGAATCCCGATGACTATCTGGAACATAAACCATGACAATAATTCAAAGAATGACACTGTAATGCCTCTAAACTTGTACACAGTGTGTTTGTCTCCTGTTTGAATGGCGATGTGTGGGCGGGTGTGAGAGAAAGAAAGACAAAAAAGAAAATAAGGACTCCAATAATTGTTTTTTTTTTTCCCTTTTTGCAAATTGCAGCTCCCTGGGTTATAATAGAAAACAATTCAGATTCTCACAAAGAAGACTGTTCTATAACTGTCACTTCTTTTCTTCTTGTGTTCAGCTGGTGTTGCTGTGTTATCTGTGCTGCAGCAGAACATCATCAACAATCTGAAAATGTAGCCCTGCCCTGACAACCTCAAAGAAATAAGAAATCCACACATTATTCATTTAATTCATGTAATTTGAGGAGAAAGAGATGATGTATTGTCGTGTAGTGTTGGAAGATGAATGAAGAAATAAAGAAACTTTTTTTTTTTTACTAAGGAAATACTGTTTCACTTTGTTTAAAAGTAAAATATAAAGCACGTTTATTTTCACAAGAGGGTGGTCATACAATTGAAAATGACATTTTTACAGAGGATGTAAAAAGTATACAACAGAGGACGTTGCAAACTAAAACAACAAAACTTAAAAAAAACAAAGAAAAGTTAAGGTATCCTCATAACATTTCTTTCTCAGTGGAGACATCTTCTTAAAATCTTGCTTGTACTGATCTTTGTACAGATATTAGATGAGTACATATTTTGAGCTTTCGGGCCAGGATACAAAAATACATTTCTACAGTAAGACTGGATACCAGTCCTTTGGCTTCCACTCAAAAACAATTTCACAAAAGTCCACGGGACAAAGAGTTCCTTTCCGTCTCCAACCAGGTTAGTTCTGTCCATCGTCTCCCAGAAACCCCTCCACAAACAGGACGGATCTAGTCCCAGAGTTTGATCTGTCCGTCCCAGCCGCAGGTGATGACCTTGGAGGTTTCGTGTGGATGCCACAAGGCGCTGATGCACACCTTGTCGTGAGCCTTGATCCTGTGGTACAGCTTGGTGGTCTTCCAGTCCCAAATGTTCAGCTTTCCGTCCGCATCTCCTGACACCACGTAGCTGGTAGAAAAAGCACAGTAAAGATGAAATAATTAGCACTTTGCTCGAAATTTTATTTGTCTCCATTTCACCTGCCAAAAGACTGGAGTGTGAATATTTGGTATTTAGTTTAGCCAGAAGTTGCAATGTTGCCATGGATACTGAAAGGAAGTGAGGGCACCTGCTCACAGACGTGGGTGGTGGTGGGTGAGAAGAGGGGCAAAAACACTTCTTAATGGGTGTTTTGGCTAAAATTAGGGAGACGGACTGCTCTAGTTAGCGCTCCTTGTGGAGGCTGTGAATTAGATAATACCAAGCGGCTCTTTCTCCACCGCTTCTCATCAACAGGAGGCATTTTAGAGGATGAGATACAGATACAAGTGGTGTGCAGAGGCATCCAAATATACTCAGCATCTGCATAATGCTGCCACTGGAGTCTGTTTTACCAGTTTTTTTTATATTAACTAAAATAAAGCAATTCATATACTTACTTTATTCTGAACATTACACTTATTTTGTCTCATTTCCTGCTTTTCATGTCACGATTCATGAGCCTCCAGAGACTGTATAAGCAACTGGGTCTCAACAGTAAAGCCAATGTGGAAGTGCAAAAAAAGTGCAGTGCTCCAGATGGCCACTAGATACTGGCTCCAAAAAACTCAACTAAACAAAAATTGCCATATCCAATCTTGAAATACTACATTTTTTCCTACAAGTCATTCTGGTTTCCTGAGTAAAGTCAACTCTTCTTATTAGTGATTTGGTGGTCCATCTGGAAAAAAAAAAATAAATTAAAAAAAAAAATCATAATTTCATTGATATTAGGTTTCAAAAACAGACTCAGACCTGCCTCCTTACTCCTTCCTTTAAATCCAAATATGGTCACTTCTGGCTCCAAAAAAACAACATGGTGGCATTCAAAAGCCAAACTCCTGGTTTCAAAATCTACAAACCATCAGGTGATGACACCTTCTTCGTCCAGTCTGTGTGTGCCTCTCCACTCATAAGCTGATAAATGATTTACTATCCAAGTAAGTACTATCCAGCATTTACTAATTATGGACTATAAACTATTAATGAGCTTTGAGAATCTTTCACTCTGGCAGCTGTCGTCTGTAGTGACAGCGTAAAGGTTACCTCATGTCTGGGGAGAAGTCCACCTGGCAGGCGTAGCCAGCAACCATGTGGCCCTTGAAGACCTTCTTCTTGTTCAGTCTGAAGCGGTTCTGGGCTCCGAAGATCAGGATCTGGTTGTCCATCGACTGACACGCTAGCCATTTACCTGGGATTAGAAAAAAGCAAATAGACAAATGTTAACTTCGTGATGCTGCACATAGCAGATTTACATAATCAATGAAGGGAAAAGGAGATTCTGCATCATGGTGTCAATCCACCACAACAACATATTCAAGCTTTAAAAGTTTTCACAACAAGTGTGAAATTGGTTATTAGCTCACTACTTTGTCTCATTTTCATGTTTCTAAATAGATAAATGTTTAAAAAGCCGGCCCTCGGATCTTTGATGTGGTATTTTAATGCTGCCCACCACTGTTAATGTGCACTCTGATCTGGAGGGACATTAGGTAGAGTCAAATATTTTTAACCAGCAGGTACATGCTAAACATGCCTCAAGGACAAAATTCTTTAAAAATAAAAAAAAAACTGTGAAGATTTGTATTCGAGTGGTTGGTGCTGAAAAGGGCACAAACTCATCATTCTGACATCATTAAATTGGAAAGATTGAGGCAATTTTGGGCAAAATGAAAAAAAAAGAGGGATTTTTCATCAGTGGCTGCTCGCTTGAGATCTACTTTACAGAGCGTTTCGGCTCCTGACAACACCACAGTTTCAAAGTCGCTACACGGTGATAAGAGGCAGTGCTTCAGTGTCAAAGCATTACACGACTCACTGCACTTCTTGAAGGGAACATGATGGAAATTATTAATGTGGTATGAGAAAGGGGTGTTGGGTGGGGTGTGTGTGTGTTTGAGAGTGTGTGTGTCCTCTTCTTACATCCTCTCTCTCAAAACTTAAAAAAAAAAAAAGACACCTTTGTCCACAAATGTCGAATGCAATCGGTGCAGGAGAATGAAAACAGCTTGACCAATTTCACCAGGCCACTGTCTCAGCGAGGAGAAAATAAAAGAGAGGTTGCGGATGTGGTGCCAAAGGGGAGGGGGTGGGTGCCATTTAGGCAGGAGAGAAAACTGAATGGTCTCCCACTGAGAAAACATTCATTATTCACACGCTGAAGAAAAACAAACCACATTGGGACAAATAAAAACGCCGCTCACAGGAAGAAAGAGTGCAGCGAGTGAGGACATGAAGAGAAGAAATCAAAGTAGGTACAGAGGGAGGAAACTGTTGAGGACAATAGAGCCGAGTTTGACAGTAGTTGGAGCTGATAGGCTGCAACAGGGAGTGCCTGACTGAAATGGAAATATTACATTTGAAGAAGAAGGCTGCCTGATGATTGTGTTGATGTGCTGCTCGCAAATGTCGGCCACTGTGTCAGAAACAGGAGTCTCCATTTGACCCTTTTTACATCAGTGTGAGCTGTGGACAAATGAGGACGTAGAATATGGTAAATGGAGTACAATTATATAGCGCTTTTTTGACCTTAGCTAGCGCTTTACAAGGCAACTCATTGACACACTGATGGCTACTGAGCTGCCATGCAAGGTGCTAGCCACCATTGGGAGCAACTTAGGGTTCAGTGTCTTGCCCAAGGTGAACAGGAGGAGCTGGGGATTGAACCTACAACCTTACTATTCATAGGCGACCTGCTCTACCATCTGAGTCACAGCCGCCCACAGCCAAATACTCAGAGATGGACAAAGCAACTGGGTTTCAAAAATGAGGCCAATGCAGAAGTGCATAAAACTGCAATACTCCCAATGGCCACTAGATGCTGGATCCAAAACAAATCCAACTGACTTCAATTAAAAAAATGGTCATTTTTGATGATAAAACTCAGTCAATACATTTTTCTCACGAGTCATTCTGATGTCATTAGCTAAAGTCAGCTGGTCTTTTTAGTGATCTGTTGGTCCATCGAAATAAAAAAATAGATATCACCATTAAGTAGACAGTACACTTCGATAAGAGAAAGATTTAAGGGTTTGTTATTTTCTCTGAACTCGAGTCTCATACACATTGGGCAAACTCCTCCCTTCATATCCAAATACGGTCACTTCTTGCTCCAAACAAGCAACATGGCGGCGTACAAATGTTAAACTCCTGGCTTCAAAGAGTCCACAAACCAACAGGTGACCTCCCGTTACCGTTGTACATTCTAAATAAAGTCTGTTATAAACAAGGATGCCCTGATCACACAGCTTGATCTTTTCATATTAAGTATCAGACAGATTGTACATTGATTGGCTCTCTTGACAAGCTTGTGCTCCGTTTTCCTCCCATGCCTTTCTTCAGTGACGCAACAACAAACTTATTCCCACATATATATGTTAATGATTAATTAACTATTTTCTTGGAAGAGGTGAACCAGATGGCCTGGCTCTATCCACAGGTAACAAAATCCACCTACCTGCACCTGTTAAACCTCACAAATTAACACACTGTGTCTCATTTTTAAAAACTAAAGTATAAAAGGTGGTTTAATGGAGAGTTAAGCGATTTACAATTTTGTTGCTGGGTGTAATTTCCACCTGGAAGTCTCCAAGCAAAGATAAAGACATTTAGTTTCTCCCTCTGCATCCGGTCTTTATACTAATTTAAGCTAAGATAACCACCCTCCTGGCTGGAGCTTCATATTTAACCCAAAGATATGACCGTGTTACTCATCTCCTCGTCCAACTCTGGGCAAGAGAAAGAAACCAAACGAGCAATTCCCATAACTTTTAACAAAATGCAATCTACATAACAGCTTTCCTCTGGAGCACAATGGCCCCCAAATATCTTTGGACAGCTAATCTAAATTTTCCATGGAGGGGCATAATATTTCACGAAAGCTTCAATCCAGACACTAAATCAAATTAATAAGGCTGTCACTTCTGAAAACAAATGGCAACGAAAACTAATTTCACAAGTTGTGATCGTCAAACCTACCAGAACATGTCTATTAATAAGAAATACTGCACCTGTGGTTACTCTTCCAGGAGCACCGGTGTGAACCGAATGCCATTTGACTTTATACATCCACTGTAAATTACCTTGGATCTAGTTCAAAAACAACTGCAAGAATGGCAAAAGCAAGTGAAGCGAGCTCAGAGAAAAGGTCAAGCATTGTTTGTTTGCACAAGGGAGACTACTCTATTTGTCAGGTAAGCAAAAAAAAGTTTTATCCTCCAAACCTGGGAGTGCACAAAAGTTTAAAAAACAGACAGACTGGACTCATAGATGATGATTACAGACAGAACGCAATTCAAGTGCCATTGGAAATACTTCTGTTTAAACAGAGGGAGGGTGAAATGACAGAAACCATTCACTGGAAAAGTTTGTTATTTGGAAATGAGTTAAAAATTAAATCCACTTGAATGTGATGGCAGTAAGTTTGCACAGAGAAAAAGAACCAGATTGTTCTCAGGCTAAAAGTAAAACAGAAAGTCTGAGGCTGTTTTTCTTACAATGGTGTTGATAAAACAAAAATCATTCAGCAGGATAACCATCCAAAGCATACCAGCTGCTTGTTGACAAAAATACATTGCCCAGGAGAAAATCAAAGCATTAGACTGACCCTCTCAGAGCTCTGATCAAAATCCCATGGAGGACTTGGGAAGCCTCTGAAGCTTGCTAATAATCTATTGTGGATGAAGTGAAATCTGTGCTGGCTGAAACACGGTTCAAACTCGTGGTGCTCCGATTGAGTGGCCACTGGTTATTATCGTCCAATTTCTGTGAAAAAGTATGTGATTGGCGTATGCGGAGCAAAGCCTTTCATTGTCGATCACAAAAACCTGCAGCCTCTAGAGGCCCTGTGTGCAGTGCAGCGTCCGTCTCATAACTAAATTGAAAAATTTACAGAAAATCCATGTGAACAGTGTCAGTGATCAGCATTCATGGCTGATCGGCATCAGAATCAGCAGCATAAAACCTGATCGGCGCATCCCTAGATTAAACTTTAAACACAGCTATTAAAGTAATAGATAATGAATGTAAATACATGAATAGGCTGTAATATTGTGAATAGGGCGGCAACGATTATTCGACATAATCGATTACGTCGATTATAAAAATTCATTGACGCAGAAATTCAAGAGTCGATGCGTCGTATTATTGTTTTTGTCATTGATAAAATCAAATACCAGCCAGGAAAAAGTCATCAGTACTTGCAGTTCCCTACAGGAACTGGTGGGGGCAGTATCGGCGGGGGCAGTATTGCTCCCACTATTATTCACAGAATTATTCACAGAAACGGACAGGAAGAAGAAGAAGCGGAAGCACGACAGCTACGGGCGGCAGAACCAACCAATAAAGAAGGAAGACGCAAAACAGCACGGCTTATTATTACTGCACCTTAACAAGCATTTCTTACCCAATTATTCGATCAATCGATGGAATAATCAATAGATTATTCGATTACTAAAATACTCGTTAGCGGCAGCCCTAATTGTGAAGCCATAAGCAAAATTTCAGGGTGTTTGTGTGATGTATGAAATTGTCCATGGATTCAGGATCAACTTTCAGAGATGCAGATCTTAGCTGTATGAGTGGTTTTCAATGAACAGCTTGAATGTTTTGTGTTGATGAGTCTTTACATACTTTTCATTTATAACTACTTAGTGTTATTTAATGTTAACTGTTTGTTTGGTCTGAGAGTAATGTAATTTCAATAGTCGATATGTCATGTACAGATCGTGATATTGACAATAAAGCTAAGGAAGTTGGTTTCATGCTCAGATGTTGTTCAGCACATGTACAAGTCAAACTGTGATCCTTAAAAAATGAGGTATCCAAACCTCCTTTTGTTGACAGGTGGGGTTTTGCTTGTGTCTCTTGGACCACCCAGAGCAAACAAAGGACTGGAAATGGCCCCGCCTACATCCAGCTGATATCTATTTTTAAAAAGTGTCTGGATCTGGCTCCCTACACATACATTTACCTGTGCTGTTCTGAGCCTCTCTTGCTTTTTATTCTTCTGAGTAATGCTCAACATTGGAAGGTATGAATCTACTTCAATGTGGTAATGTAGGTTTAAGCTCCCTGGAGTCCTCTGCGCTGTGCTGTGTGCTCCACTGTGTCTCTGAGTGTTTTTGTTTTTTTTTAACCATGATTTGGTCTACTTACCGTTGGGAGAGAGTGTCACAGCTGGCATGGAGTGCATACTGGGCTCAGCAATGTATTTGAAGTCCACTGGGATGTCCCTGTAAAAAGGCACAAAGCACCGTGAGTGCACTTGAAGATGGGTTAAACACTGGATGAGAGCACAACCTGAGCAGCTTCCCCCCCTAAAGCAACAAGGACATTCACAGGGCTGTTTGTTTACCATCGGCACAGCTTATCCCAGCTCAAAAATGTTCATAACTAGAGAGAAAACAGCTGTTATGGAAAAAAAAACCAAACAGGCGGTATCACTATTACAGCTAGACTATGTAAATAACTCCTTGCAATCTGAAAGAGGCTTTTGATGCTGCAACCGTGACCGTACCAGCAACCAATTATTTCTGAATCCCTTCTTTGGTCTGCTATGTCGCTCTGCTGTGTGAGAGTTAAAAAAAAACAAAAAACTGACTATTTGATCTTTAGTGGTCAGAAGATCATTCAAATCTACAGCGGTGGACGTCTGCGTGTCTGAGTCTGACAGAACTTGCTGAATAAGTGTGACAAATGTGTCCTTCTCCCTTCCTGTGTGCGTCAAGTACGTGCTAAAGAGCAACAGCCCTGAACCCATCTGCTTAAACTGTGTCTTTCTGGGATTAATAACAACTGGAGCTCGGTCTGGGTAAACAAGAAAAAGGGGGTTTCAAGACAGAAGACAGATATGAGAAGCAATATCCCCGCTACGCATTACACAAACTGGAATTCATGCATGTACACGCAGACACCGAGGAGGCCTCTGGATCTGTCCGAGCCAACTCCGAAAAGATAAAGTCGTCACAAGTCTTCTTCTGACTTCCAGAAATATACCAGTAGTCTGGAGAGTGATGGGAGAGGAGCACAAAGAAAACAATCTTCCACTGGGGACAGTCATGAATAATAGATGATTGTTGTTTACGGTGGTTCACGTCGATCAAGTTTAGGGATAATGATGCTAACAGAAACTGCTTTTTTTGGGGGGTGTATATATGAACTTTAGTTTGTCGTGAATGCTTCCTGCAAGTGAGAAGTTAAAATTGGCAATCAGCCTGCAGGAGAAGTGTCAGACAGACACGTGAGAATCCCAGAGCTTCTCTTACAAGAGAAGGAAGCCAGAGAGATATTTAGATATTTTTGAACTAATGTGCAAAGAGGATTTCATAAGACATACCCTATTTTCCGGACTATTGAGTGCACCTGTCTGTAAGTCGCAATTGAATTTATTCGAACAGTTTCATGTGGGCCACTCTGACCGGGTCTGATGTGACGACGCTAAATGTATCGGCAGCGTGGAGCTTGCTAGCTTGTATAAAGCTACGAACTTCATGCTGCCGATACATGAGCCACACCGGTGTTTTAGCCGCACGGTTCAAAGCGTCGGAAAAAAGTAGCAGCTCATAGTCTGGAAAATACGGTAATTAGAATTCACAGCAGAGCAAATTAACTTTTTCTTTCCAATGATTCTCGTGTGGTGGTGTCATTACAACTGGGCAAATATTGAAATTGAATCGAGATGTAAAAGCTTTCTGTCCACACAGCGTGACTCAAAAAAAATGTGTTCCCCAGCGTCTCCACCATTTTAATTCCTCTCTATCCTTTTTCTCTCTGAATCTATCACCATCATCCCATACGTCCCTCCAAGACCACAGCTTCATCGCTCTCTGAACGATGTCTTTATGATCAAGAGCTAATTCCCCCTTGTTGGCACCGTGTGGTACATTTTGTATTGATCGTAATCCTCCTCCAACGCGTACACCGACTCTCCGTTCCTTGATGATAAACCTCCGCCGCAGATAGTCTCCCCGCAAAACTTGGTGAGTATATGTGCGAGAGCGAGCTCAGAATTTGAATGAAGTGTAGGCGTTCGCACCGTGACGTGAATAGCTTTTAGATTTACTGGCCTTCCCATCTTTTCCTGCCCAGGGTGTCCCTCACCCTGCCCCTCTCAGCCAGCCTCCGCTTCTATTCTGGCAATATGAGACTCATTCTGGTAGATTCAGCCTAAATGCCGCCATGGAGCAGCTCTCACAAGGAGGGGTTATCAAAAGCTAGAGCCAGGTGGTATCCGTGGGAGAAAGAGGGACAGTCAAGCCACTCTTTGGCCCGACATACCACTTGCCCGCTCACTCCCACGCTGCACTAAAAAAGCTCATGGGAGCCTCTCCTCCAAAGCAAATGTAGAGAGTAGACTCTTGGGAAATGGGCCTTTAGTTCTTGTTGTTCTCTCTACATTTTACGCCGTCCTTCAACTCCACTTTAAAAGAGCGCGTGAGAAACTTTTTCCAGCAGTTAATCCCCGTTTCACATGCTTTGGAGGAACTGGGAAGTTTTAAAACTACACAAATGGCTGTCCTTGAATATCAATCAGAAATCCACAGGAAGCTTTTCTTTATCTGCTGCTCTTTAAATATTTATAATCTTTGAGCGGCAAATAGCGGAGCTTGTTTACCACTACAGGACACCTCGGCCAACTCGCGAGCAATTCTCACTGGTCCCGCTCTTCATTGTCCACGAACGCAAACAAATAAGCTCATGGGGGACACAAATCAAACTTCATTTTGTTAATAGTGCTTGTGTTGTTTCAGGAAATTCTAAGGAAATTAGCAGAGATTCAAACCTCCAGTTAATTTGATTTATTTTCTTTGATTCAAGTAGTTTATTAAAATACAACAACATGGCTTATTATTGGAGGGTTGTTCAAACACAATTACAGCTCCAGGGGAGAAAAAAAAAGTCCCTGTGTAGCAGAGGCATGTAAAGCAGCTGAACTGTAGCAGCAGCAGCAGATATGACTCAGTGCAGATTAGCAGCACAGCTGGGTGAACTTTGACCACGATGGACTCGTCTGGAGGTTTGTTGATGTCGACTCTTATTAACGGCTAATGAGAGGAGCAGTGGGCAGCGCAAAGGTACATCTTTGTCAGAGGGCAGGAGCATATATTACATCATCATATGCATTATATATTTTCATCCTCAGTCTCGTTACAGGCAAGAGGCATCTACTGCATCATGTGAGCAGCTCAAACCACTCTAAACATCCAGCATGTGTCTTGGTTGTTTTGCTTTTTAATTATTGACATTGGTTAAGCTTTAAAAATATTTGGTTGACTGTATATGGAAAAACATTCGTGCTATTTATTGATTTCTCCGACTACAGTCTTCCATTATTAACCACTGAATATGAGCGAGTGGGATCCTGATGCTTTGCTTGGTGAAAAAACAGCCACACACACTCAACTTTCAATTACAGCATTAGTATTCCAGTCTGTACTCACCACTCCCAAACTCGAAGACTCTTATCGTCCGACGTGCTGACAAATCGACGGTTCTCATCGACGAAGGTGATGGTATTGACGGCCCCAAGGTGACGATCGTACTCCTGAACCACCTCACCTGTCCTGATGTCCCACTGTTAGAGAGAAAAAGAAAACAGACAGAAAGGAGGTAAACACCAGAACAACTCCACTGCATGAGCAAATCCCACCAAAGTAATTTCACTGCACATTTTTTAATTCCTGTGGAGTACTCATTAAATTAAAAAACATAATAAAAACGACTCAGTGCAAACGCAAAAATAAAACAAAGTGAAAATCGTGATTGGAAACAGTGGCCGTGCTGTGAAGTCTTTGAATTGCTGTGATGTGATGTGATGATGATGATGCGACAATCAGGCCTCAGTCTTAAACGTTCATATTTTTGGAAAACAGCCTGAATTAAAATATAAAAAGGCACGGAGACACCTCCCCAGGCAACAAACAAAAAGGACACATGTCCGTCCAAACAGATTTTACATACAATCCCATTTGTTTGCTCTTTTTTTTTTTTTTTTAAATCTTACCCTTGGGGTGAGCAGCCATCTGTTCTCATAACCCAGAAGGGAGCTGCATGATTCAACACTAACCCTGATTACAGTGCCAGACTGTGGGGATGACTGCTGGTCTTATTGACAATTACCAGGAAAACTTTGTGCCCGTTACATTTATATCTTGAAAGAGTTTCAAAGAGAAAAACGGCTTTCCGCATTAGATAGATAAAAGCTCTACTGTGGGGAAAACAGAAGTCTGCTCGATTTGTTCTCTCAGTGAAATCCAACTTTCATCTTTACAGGGTTCAGGGTTACTTGTTCTAGAAAATGTTTACCTGATGGTGCAATGGGGTAGTTATGGATTTCCTACTTTTATCACACATTGTTCTCTCTCCCTTTGCATCTTTTCTACCCTAATGCTGCCTGTGATTAATGAGTTGCTCTAGTCCCGTCAGCCGCTGAACCTCTCGCAGCTTGCACACAGTGGTGCTGGAGACAGGAGTGTATTTCATGGTCCTGTGGGCACAGGGAATACACAGAGAAAATTCCTGTGCGCATCTGCCCGGCCCGGCGCGATCGTATCACTCGCAACGCAGCAACTGCCGGCTTTACCTGAACAATCTTCTTATCCGACATGCCGGCCACGAAAAGGTTCTGTTTCTCCTCGTCTGGGTTGAACTTGACGCAGTATGGTACCTTCCTGTTGGTGAAGCGGGAGATACACTGGCCTGTGGAGGGAGGCAAATTGAAAGTCAGAGCTCTAGAATAATCTGCAGTGGCTTTTTCATAAAGGTACATTCAAGTTTTTAAAGACACAGTTTGCAGCTTTCAACGCTGTATGCTCCATCCCTGCAGGTGGTGACAACTCGGAAAAAATCTCTGTTTCCATGTTCGTTCAACAGACGTGAATCACCACAGGGACACAAAACTGCAACTGGGACGAACGTGGAATAAAATACTAACTGGTATCTTGGATTTGTGCCACACAAAAAAAACAATTCCTGCAGCAACCACACACAACAAAAAAAAAAAAGTGGGATGCATTTTATCAACAAACTGTACCTAAAGTAAATGAACTAGTATTTGGATAATGTGGCGCCCACTCTCATCAACAAGTGGGGGTTTTAACTCTTTTCTGCCCTCTGCTGGAGCGGCACTCTTAAACTGAAAGAGGGTGCAAATCAAGATGGATGGAGCAGTGGAGAAGATCAGTTTGTGACAGTAGTGTGAACAAAGATAGTTCACATTAACTCAGATTAAGGAGACTGTTTTCAATTTGATGTCACTGACCTGACTTAACCTCCTGTCTAAAGGCAGGCACGACAAGAGGCTATTTAAGGCAACGTTGAAGGCCTCAAACTGCTTAGACGTCATTCCAGTTTCATAAGGGCTGTGTTAGATAACATTTGACATTTCTTACATAAAACAACTAATCGTTATCGTCATTATCTGTTAATCAGCAAATGATGCGTTCAGATGCACTGATGCGTACTGATGTCAGGGACACAGCCTACCTGTCTCAGAGTCCCACAGTTTGAGGTAGCGGTCATACGCAGCGCTGAGGAACTGGGTCCCGGTGTTGTTGAAGCAAATGTCTCGTACTGCTTTGCTGTGACCTGAAAGGAAAATTTCCACGATACAATCAAATAAACACAAAATTCCCATCACACATTTCCCAGTCTTGCTATCATGCCCCCGCCGCCACCACCAGCTGTCTTCCTCTGATACCCAATTCATTTGAGGAATGCCAAATCTGGTTCAGAGAAATAATGGATGGTGAGGAAGTAAAATGAAGTGGGATGTGTGGAGACGAGGGAAATTGAATCTTTAAAAGGAGCCTGGAGAGAAAAGATGAAAAATAAATAAATAAATAAAAAGTAAAATTACCTGCTCCACTGTTCTCCACCTTCTTATTCTCTTCCTAATCCCAATCTATGCAATCCTTTGGTTTATCCTTATACAGTGTAGGTGTTGTGAGGTCCCTGTGGGCCTGGTGCATGCAGACGTCTACCTTAGTCAAAACACTGGCTTTTATCAGGGCTTCACTGTTTCCACGGCGATAACGGGGCCCACTGAGGCCAAGCCCCCGC
>OOFC01012311.1:0-10219 GCA_900323345.1 Pseudochromis fuscus
CTGTGTGTGTGTGTGTGTGTGTGTGTGTGTGTGTGTGTGTGTGTGTAGGAGGTTGCAAGGTGAATTATGCATTGGGTGTTTAGGGCTTGTCAAGTGAGAGCAGTATGGTGGACTTGATGTGAAATGGATTCATGGATAGAAAGAGAGGAGGGGGGTGCTGAATAAGAAAGGTATTCATATTTAATACCCACCATCTCCTTCCTACTCCTCCTCCTCCTCCTCATCTCTCTCCTCTCCAACTCTTCCTCCCACACTATCTCAACTTTTATCTCGTAGTGCTCTTCTTCTTTGAGCTTAACCAGGTCAGTGAAGTTTTTTCCTGTCTCGCTCTTTCTCGACATTCCCGCTCAGCAGGAGAGTAGTTCAGGTAACGCAGCTTCACCTCGCCTGCTTTGCTTGAAGGGGAATTCGAGCTTATTACAACGTGGGTCTTTCCTTTTTTTATTGCCTTTAGCTGTTGTACTCTCTAAGATAACAGCTGAAATCTGAACAGCAGAGTAGATACAGACTGTAAACAAGCCAGTCATCAAAATCATACAAAAACCTTGGTTTTTCCTGCTTTCTTTGATCCTTTCACAATAATATTTGATGTTATTTTGACTAAAAGCTATTTGATTATGTCCAAAGAAAAAAAAATCTGTATCATATCTATTGCTACCTCACAGTGCATCTTCACTTTGTGAAAGAAATACTTTGCACAATGGGTATTTTTTTTTGTCATATTTTTGTATAATCTACATACTACTCATTTTACTGTTCATGTTTTATGTTGCAAATATTTTTACTTTCTGCCTCAGTGTTGGTTTCAAAAATGAGGCCAATGCAGACGTACAAAAAAGTGCAATACCACCAATGACTACGAGATGCTGGCTCCAAAAAATGTGGCTTTGGCAGAAAACTAGATATTAGGCTTCAAACAGAGCAAAATTTAGGGGCATGGTTAGTTTGATTGACAGGTCTGTCCTCCCCTGACATCAGCCCTCAACTCCAGTCTCATACACATTGGACAGTGTTCTCAGCTTCAAGGGTCAGACCCGCCTCCTCACTCATCCCCTCATATCCAAATATGGTCACTTCTAGCCCATCATGCACTGTCATTACACCAGGAAATTAAATTTCTTGGGTTATTAACTGCCAAAGATTAGCTGTAAATGCTTGGGAAAACACTTGCTAGCCTAGCAACATTGACCAATAAGAACCCAGAACCATTTGTCCTTAAAGGAAAATTATGTAGGATATAAAACAGACCAAATGGACCACGATGATTACACTTATGAAAATCTGTTGTCATCCATAACATTACATGTCATAGGAACTTACTTTAATGCATTGTTGCCATGACTGCACCAGGAAGTTTAATAGATGTCACTTAGACCCTGTTTATACTTGGCTACTTTCATCTGTCTCGGGTTTCGGGGACAACGCTAAACCTGCAAGTGTATACGACTCCGAAAACATATTGCAAATGCGCCACTCAAACCACATGTGGAGGTGGTTTGGATAAAGCTCTATAAGGAACTCACCAGAACATATAAAAGGGCTTGTAACCCCTGTGTCACCATGGGCTCCTCTGGGGTAAGCCTACAGACACCCCATCATGCAACACTCCATATAGAAAACACCTTATCTCTAGATCCCTATTGACCAGTAAAAAATCAACAAGCACAAGGTTCAATATATTCAGTTCTATCATCATAATTTTGAATAAAAACTGAACACAAATGAATAAAGACAGATGTTGAAGAGAGATATTTGAAGTGTTACCTCTTGTTAGCCGGGTGGCCTTGAGGTGCTGATGATGAATTGTAACAGGACTGCTGTGGCTCAGCTGGTAGAGTGGATTGCTAAGATAAAAGACTTTTATAAAAGGGCAGCCCATTAACCATTTAATGTCCTGGTTAGAGTCCCATCCATGGATCCATATAGTTTCTGGTAATTTTAATAAAGTATTGATTGTATTTAAAGGGATATATTATAGTGGTTTTCAAGGAAGTTTAAATAAGTCTTATACACCTCTACAACATGTCTGTGAAGTTTCTTGGTGAATCTCCACTTTGATCCTGTATTTTAGTCCGCCTCAAAAACACTCTGTGACTGATCCACTATGAACGCTCTGTTTTCTGGTGCCTGTCACTTTAAGGCACTCCCCTCTGTTGCTCTGCACTGACGTAATGATGCTGTCGCTGTAACCAGGAAACCAGTGCAACGCGAGCAAATGAAAATGACATAAATCCACTCCGCTGTGAAGTGGGCAGCCAGTGTAATGAAATGTGTGGGTGTTTACAACCTAAAACTGAGTTTGGCTGCACTCATGTCAAGGCTAAACTTCTCTTGTAACTGAAAAATCCAAGAAGGCGGATCCTGCGCTGCCGACGCTGTGGGAGCCCATGTGGGATACTGTGAAGGGATTGGCTAATGCAGCGTCTGTCAGATGCCGTCTGATATATTGTTACTTCACAATATATCAGAATCCACAACGACTTGTTTTTTTCCCAGAGTATTTCTCTTCAAGCAGCTCACGCAACAATGATGTGGTTTTCAAATCTCACAGTGGACTCGGAGGTGAACATTTTATAGATAAAGACGCTATGGTCACGGTCATGATTGGTAATCTAACTATAGTAAAACAAGAACCAATCAAGTGTCCATTCAACAGTTGAAATTCATCCTGTCCTCATTATTTTTGGCAAATGATAAACAAAACTACAAAATAAAAGCGCCTGCTGTGGTGGACTCAGAATGATCCTTTAAGTTCTTGTACACACATGGGTGTGGGTCTCTGCTGTTTGTTTTTTTTAATCTGGAGATAACATTTATTCACACTTTGGATAAATTAACTGGTTTTCCTTAAAAGCCGACATCTTTGGGAAGCTGTGCAGTCTTGTGTTTAGGCTTCAAAGTGAACTCAATGTGTCTCCAAAATAATCATCCCCATCCTGCAGGGCTGCTGGCCCCCATTGGAGAGATCAAAGGTGCTAAATAACTCATCCTGCTCACCCCGACAACACACACACACACACATACACACACACACCCTGTTGATGAGTTTATTAGCCACTGCCACTGAGATGTCTCCTTCATTAGCCTCAATAAAATGTCAATCACAGGGCGCGGGTGTGTAAACGCACGTCTGTGCTAATCAGACGCATCTGTAGAGCCTCTGAAGCGCTGGGATTGATCAGTCACTGAGCATCAGACATCAGATGAGCATTAATGATGAAGAGGGAGAGCGGCGGCCCTTGGTGCATGCATTAGTTAGCGGACGGGAGAGTGTGTTTTGCTGGTGTGTTAGAGGGAGATCAGTGGAGAGATGGAGGGAGGGACAGTAAATGTGCTCACATGTTCACAGCTACGTGCCTCTTGGTGTATTACTGTACGGTGTCTTTTTATGCTTCACGGATCCATTAGTGTGTCGGCAGCAGTGCTCATTACACGAGTGTGCCGTCCTGCGTGACCTTTGTCTTACCTTTAAAAATTCTACACTCAGGCAGATTAAATTACAGGGAAATCAAACCGTGTTGGTGTTCATTGTTCTCGCTAGTTTTACCAGAGAAAGTCAAAGTAATAAAACCACTGTAATGGAGAGAAAGTCAGACATTTAACATCTAAACCGGGAAGAGGACAATGACGATTTGATTTGATTTTAATTACAATGATGAATAGTAGTAAGACTATTATTGCTTTGACATGACAATGAAAAATAATGTAATATCCATGTAAAGGAAGATTAAGTAGGTGTTGGATTAATATGCCTTGTCTCATAATCAGGCATGACTGCAAGCCTGGAGCCACTGGTTGCCCCCCAGGAGGCTGCAGTGTTCATTTGACCCAAAAATATGACTGGTTAGTGGATTTTCTGACAGATGAGGAAAGTAAAAGTATTATTAACTTAACTTGTAGGACTGCATATAAAAGATCCACAGAGCCACCAGGTCTCAAAAGTGAGGTTAATGTGGAAGCTCAAAAAAGTGCAGTACCACTGATGGCCACTAGGTGTCGGCTCCAATTAACTTCAATTCAGAAATGGTTGCAAAACATACTTAGTCAAGAATACAGATCCTAACAAGTAGCTCTGATACTGAAAAGTATAGAAATGTGTATTTATGTGCCTACAATGAAACGCAATGGATCGCTTTCATTGAATTTAGATAATGCAGTTATACATCGTCAAACGTAATTGCCTGGTGCTGGCAGCTTCATCATCATTAGGGGACAGTTAAAGCACCAGCTAAATTAAAGTTACATGAATACCCAAGTGACATGTGTTCAGGGCAACTGGACTTGGTTGGAGATAGGTGAGGGTGTTTCACCTCTTGTCAGAGATTCTTCTTCAGTTCTGATTGGCTGGCAGGAAGCAGTGGGTATAAACCACTTTAAACAGGGTTGGTGATACCTCTCGGATCGTTACTGCTCCTGGCTGTTGTGATGACTGATGTTGGGGTCACATGAGGCCAAGTGTAGGGCTGTCCTTTTCATTCACATTTTTGATATTTGTTGATGAAGTCATGATGAGCGTGAGGTGAGTTGTTTCTCATTTCAGCAAGAAAAAAAAAGCAAGTGGATCAAAATTGACGAGAAAACGTAGCATTAGCATTTAGCCTAGCCTCTTGTGAGTGGCTGTGTGTATCCATTTTGTATGTGTGTGCGTGCCTGCATGTTGCGTGCACAAGGTGCGCTTGTGTTTTGGGCTAGCCTGACCAATCAGACCCTCCTACATTCTGTTCGAATGCAGGGTCTGACACCGGAGGCATTGCCAGTCTTTTCATGAGCAAACTTTGGGACGGATCAATTACATGCCCCTGTTGTTGACTCATCATACTGAGAAGCCGGAACAAGCATTTCTCCCAAATCAAAACATTGAAAATGTCGGACATGGCTGCCGTACGAGTGTTTACTCATGCTCTAGCTTCGGTTTTGCAAAAACTGGAAAATATAGAATCTCTAAAACCAGAGCAAGTAACAGCGCTGAAGGCTTTTCTACTGAAAAAGGACATTTTTGCCACGCTTCCTACTGGATTTGGAAAGAGTTTAATTTATCAGCTGGCTCCACTTGTGGCAAAGGAGATGGACCTAAATGAAAACCCTGTTGTTGTCGTGGTGTCACCACTACTTGCTCTAATGGAGCAACAAGTGACAGAGGCAGCAAAACTTGGCGTTACGGCGATGCAGCTTGGAATGAACAGCAATGAAGAAATCTTTAGCATAGTTTGTTTTCGTGGTGCGGCTACACGTGCTACACCATTTGACAGAATACGCTAATGTCATATCCGGTGCTTGCTAAGCCTGCCCTCGAAATGAGAGACAGCAGTGCAGCTCCAGGCCCTCACGTCTTTGTAAAGTATTCTTTCAAAGCGTGTTGGGCCTGGTTGATCAGGTAAGTTTTGGGGCGGGGGTGGGGGCACCAAAAAAAATATTTGCACCGTGGCCCATACCCATTATGTTATACTAGTGGTTTGACTTATTGTAGACCTGTCACTAAACTAAGCTAATGCTAATCTGCTGTTTTATAAGAAAATGTAGGACAAATTACATTTTAAATTCATCCAAACTTTTTTTTTTGTTTTTTTTAAAGGGACAGACTCCCTGCACCAACCACAGCACAGATTGTTTGTGTACTTACCATTATTTCAGTTCTGACCTGCTGAGGAACCAGTGCCAGTTTAGTTTCAGTCCTCGCTCCTCTGTGTCAGAGTCAGAGGTGACTAATTTAAGAGTTAACAAAAGAAAACTTACTGTGTGCAGTTATTACTTCCATGAAGCTGAATCTCAGGCCGATCTGTGACTATTGTTCCCACCAGAAGCTGCTGCTGATGGTGGAAATAAAGTGGCTGCGTGTACTGAGAGAAGTGCACCTGCTTCCACGTCCAATCTGGAAGATCATTGTGGTGCACTGCGACTTTCACTACAAATGCAGCAGTGTAGTACCATCTCTTCACGTGCACAAAAAAGAGCTTTGTTCCTCCTCCTGTTAGAAGAGATATGGACTCAGTGTCATGACAGGCTGCACAAATACAATCCAACATGCTGAAAAACTGTGAAACACGAGATACAACTCGCAAAAACTTAATTTCAGCCATACTTTTTAGTGAACAGTTTGCCACAGCAGGTACAGTTCTGTTATACAAAGCCTGTTTTATCTACTTAAATTCTGCTTTTATGTCTAATAAAACATAAAACTAAGCATCAGCTTTTCAAAAGATCATTTACAAGAAAAGTTTAAATTTATATTATTTGAATTGCCTGTTTGTATTTGTATAACAACCTTCACCCTTTAAGCCTCTTCAAGAGTTTTTCCTAAATTCCCATCTGATTTCAGCAGAAACAAGTAAAAAATTTACTATGAATAAAATCAATGTCACCATCTAATTTTCTCATCACTTTTTCTTTTTCTGTATTTTCGCTTTTTTCTTCTTCTTTTTTTTTTTACCAGACTGGATTTTTAGGTCTCTCTCTCCACTTCCCTCCATCTTTGCAATCACATCTCATTATCTGTCCAGTTAGTGTGCCGCCCTTAATGTCCTCTGCCTCCATTTAACCCTCTCACACAAAGACACACACACAAAGACACACACACACACACACACACACACACATGTTCCTTTTATTCCTTCACCAACTAATGTCATGGTCATTTTCACACTGTTCTGTGGGGAGGAGATAACTGCAACACAAGGGAGGAGGGGCAGCAGTCCTGTTCTTGATCGTATGAAGTGCTCCTCCTGTGTGTGTGTGTGTGGGTGTGTGTGTACCTATACACCTCCACTGTTGTGCCGAACAGTAAGACTGCAACCTCCAGCACCAGCCGTTTGGGATCAGTGTAAACAGAGCGAGTAGGCGATGTGACACACTCATCCTGAAGTACATAGGCACCTCTTACTTACTGCTTTGGATGATGTGATGATCTTGTGCATTGACTGGAACATATACATATAGATAATATCACTTATATCACTAGATCTTCTCTGGAACAGCGTCTATTAGTAAAAGTTGTGCACTAAACAAATGACACATAAATACATCATTTGTTGCCATTTTTCTGGTTTAAATAAAATCATATGGAAAAGTAAAAACATTTCTCAAACCTTCTAATCCACAGCATTAGAAGCAGGGGTTTGATGAGATATAATTAGAGCCTCTGGAGGAAACAGACTTGCAGTAATTGATTCAACTATGAATTCTTCAATATATTAAAGAGTGCTTGAAGATAATGTGAGACCATCTGTGTGAAAGTGAAAGTTGAGCCAGAAGCCAACCTTTAAAGTCCCCCTTGAATGTATTTTGAGAAAATCTAGAAGTCACATCACGATGCATTTCTGGCAAAAACAGGTTGTGTGGGCAGGAAAAAATGTATGGAGCCGTTTGATTGTACCATGGAGACACACAAAACACCACAGCATGCCAGCTAATGATACTAGATAACGTTAGTGCTACATACTAACTAATGATACTGTTGATTACTGCTACACCTGCTACTACAGGTCAGGTGGTAATCTGAACTGTGCCTCTAACAGCAGATTGACTGACAGGTGGATGGAGAGATACTATTGGTTCAAATTGCTGTGGACAAGACAACAAAATTCACTTTGATATATTTTTAAAAATATTTTATGTCAGCTTTATTTAACTGGGAAAAAACCTTGTTGAGATTAAAAATCTCTTTTCAAGAGCGTCCTGACCAAGGCAGGCAGCAGTACAGTTAACAAAGTTACAATCAACAGGCATTCATACTACAAAACATCAAATAATCAAATGAGCAAATTTCTGTCCGAATTAGGTCACAATCATAAACCCCACATAAATCAAACATCTACAAACAAATGTCTCCATCCAACATTTCATTAACCCTTTAACTCCAAGTCTGTCGTCCGCAACAGGTCTGTACATGCATCTTTGGATTACCGTAATTATCTCACAGTTTGTGCAACCAGAAACATTCCAACGTTCCAAGAGCTGAGATGTTGCACTTTACAGTGAATATGGTGTCATTATGGTAATTTCACCAGTGCCTCTCTCAGAAGCCAGAAAAACAGCTGATTCACTATATACTATGTGTTGTAAGAGTGTAATAACAGTGACGATGAAACAAGAAGAGCAGAAAAGTTTAGAGTTTAGAGAACAAAAACACTGCAAATGCACATGAATGTTAGATTTTGCATGTTAAATATGAATTTGAAATCAAAACAAGCATAAAAAGTTCAGAACTTTGAAGGCTCAAGTGTTAAAGGGTTAAAAGCATGTGATCAGACCAGACAAAGGGAGCAGCAAACTTAAATGTTTTCCTATTTCAGTTCTGACCCCTGAGACAGACAGTGTGAAAACATCCAAAGAACAAAGACGGTGGGTTCCTGAGCTCCTCTGACTAATGAAGGTCAGAAAGTAGGAAGCAAGAATCCCAAGAATAAGCTCGCAAACAAGAAAACGCTGCTGTTTTAGTCTAGGTTTAGACAAAGGCCATCCAACACGCTCGTACAACAAACAGTGATGGGTGAGAGATTTAAAGTTGGTGATGAAAACCAGAGCCTGGTGATACACAGTAGCCACAGCATTCTTCACACACACACACACACACACACACAATACAGACACACACAATACAGACACACACACACAATACAGACACAGACCCAGACGGTTTTTTTCTTACATTGTTTCCTCCATAGTTTTGTCCACAACTTCATTACAGTCTTTGGGGTAAAAATTCACCCATTAAAACATTTACTTTGTTTTCTCCTGTTTCTGCTGAGCTGTGAGTTTCCTGAGTTGCAGGAATTCTACAACAATGCAGAAATGATTTTCACCTAAATATAACAAAGTAAAATATACCTAAATACATAGGTCTCTCAATGAGCCTCTCATGCTTGTCATGTGTAACTGCTGCATGTTGCATGGATATAGCTGCAACACTACAGTCGCACTTGTGTTCACTGATTTGCATCAGGTATTCATTCATGCTTTAGAATCAGTGGCTCCTTCACCAGCAGAGTGGTTATCAGCTCATGAGTGACCTGTAATAATTTTCATACAGATGTACAGTGCAGCCATTATAACCTGATTTTTCTCACTGTCTCACTGTCAGAGTGGTACACCTGACACCTAGACTCAGTCTGAAAGGTTTTCACTGCTTTGAGAAGAGACTGACTGAACTTATACTTGACTGTCTTCTGACTGGACAAAAAATATTGATTGAAATTAACCATCTTTGAAGATAGTGTTTTTGGAGCCAGCATCTAGTGGTCATTGGTGGTATTGTAACTTTTGGACTTCTGCCCCAGTTGCCGTGTCCATGTTTTATATACAGTTTAAAAGTTAAGTTATTAATCTGTTTACTTTCCTCATCTGTCATCTGAGAAAATCCACTTTCCAGTCAAATCCAGTGAGTGAGGCCAATCCGCGGCACAGACAGACCCAGAGATGATCAATCAATGTAGGTACAGTTATGGCGCATTCACACTGGGACCTACTCGCTTCTCTTCGTTTCGGAAATGGCGCATTCACACGGGAAAAAAAGTACCTGGAACGTCTTACCTGGTACAACTTTTCGTACCTCCTCTCCTGTGGTTCCAAAAAAAGTACCTGGAACTTGGTAACTGGTACAACTTTTCATACCTCCTCTCCTGCGGTTCCAAAAAAAGTACCTGGTCAGGTCAGAGCAGGTACTAAAATCTTATTGGTCGGAATCGTCACTGTGTCGTTGTGTCATCACTGCGCTGCATGTAATCTGTCCCGGTGTTATAGAAAATTCACACTCACACTCCCCGGAAAAATCTGACTCTCCTTTCACGTGAACGCGCGTGACTTACGTTTCACTCTGTGGCCACTTGACGGGTTTTCTGTTGTACACTTACTGTTTTTGTTGTTGTTTTCTAATGGTTTGCGGGTTAAAGGTGATTAAGTAGCGAACTGTGGACATGTTTTCCTTTTAAATATGATGAGGTGACAGGTGTCTAAATAGCATCGGAGGAGATCCTACGCTACTCTCAGCTTCACTCACATGAGGTCGGCAGGACAGGGTGTAATCACCAAATATTATTCATATTCCATCAGTGTTGTACACGTGTCAATAAAATAATTGTTCGCTGAGAAGGTTTTCTATCTCATTTAAAATCAGACTCCCCTAAGAATGCAAGACGTGGGACCAAAATATGTCTGGTATTTATTTATGTATAAAGTGTTTAGTATAAACATAGTACTTATGTATAAAGTCTATTATTGCTGTTAT
>OOFC01012322.1:7548-21347 GCA_900323345.1 Pseudochromis fuscus
GGGGGGGGGACAGGAATAACTTTGGCTCCTTTTGTAACCCTGTCTTGTGCCCCACTGCTTCCCAAACAGCTTCATTCCTCTGCATTCCCAGTGGAAAGTTTTCGAGGTTTTGTTGATGCCAGTAGCAAATCTCTGCTCAGGATCACCATGAACCCTACAGAGCCAAAGGTTTGCTCTGCATTAAGTAACACAGGCATCTCAGTGTGGGGAAGACTCACTTCATTTTATTCTTAGAAGACTATATAACATTACTCCATCTTGTATTAGCAGTCGTGAGCAAGGGGCACAGGGTTGGTTAAGATATCCTCCCCATCTTTACGCAAGGGTTGTGCTCTTAGTATGACACCTGGTACATGGTATCAGAACAGGGTGACAGGGTGGAGGAGCTTTAAGATCTCTTTCCAGCAAACCTTCTTGAAATTGCAGATGAGAGGGTGCTGTACCCACAAGCTAATAGGGCTGCTATAAAAACTTAATCTAACAGCTCCCATGAGGAGAGAGATTTGCTGACACAGGCCACAGGAATGAAATACTTGTGATTTTAGACGACATTCTCGTAACATCCACCAACCTCAATCAACATAACTAGGATGGAGCCTGAAGAGTCAGAGAAGTTACCCTGAAATTAAGGAAGCACCACTATAATCAAATTAAATGGGCTGTGCCATTAAGTTGAGGAATTCTGGGTGAAGATGAATTATCTCCCTGCTGGTCTGGGAAACCAGGTCCAGGTGTGGTTGTGGTTTCCAGACAGTGTTAGCCACTAATAAAGTTTCTCTAACTGTCGCTGACAATTTAATCAGCTGTAGATATATTGTGACGTTTTGATAGCCCTTCTAAGCACATTTTACAGTCTCCATACCAAACTCAAGCCTTGCTTCCTCTCCTCTCTGTCTGTTCCTCCTAACACAGCCCAGACAAGATCCTCCAAACAATCCAAACACAAACAGTCCTCAGAGCTATATGCCTGTGAAACACACTGACAAACACTTCTTTTTTATTATTTTTATTCACATTTTTAACCAAAATAGAGTCAATATGTAGTAGTTTAGGTTTAAATGAAATGAAATGAAATGAATATTGCCAGTCAGTATTTGTTATAGCATTTACTTAAAAGCTGTCTTTACTCTAGCTGATTTAAAACAACCGGAGATTACCTAACAAGAAAACTACATCATTAAATCCTTTTTTTCATGCAGAACACACAAACACACAGATACACACACTCACACATAACATAGACATACCCAAGTGGTGCCTTCATGCTGAAGAGCAGGACAGTCTGTACAGATCTGTATCACAGGCCTTTGAAAAGTTACATGCCGTGTCCTTGAGAGCCTCGTTGGTGAGCTTCCTCCCGATGACTAGTTTAAATCCCAGCCCTTCATCACCCTGTTTATAAAGGCTGAACTTAAACTCTGTCAAGTCTCATCAAGCCACCCCCTGCTTATCTGGACACACAACACATGCTTTCCACACACACAAACATCTCTAGAGAAGGACACACTAATAATCCATTTGATAAAGTCCATCAGAACAATCAGTCAACCTATTCTGTAGAATAACTCAGTCCCTATGGTGAAGCAGCTTCAGGACGACTGTAATACTAAACAGAGAAATCTACCTTTACAGCTCTATGGGAGAGACATGTGGGTCAGTCAGCTGTGAGAGTTTAAGATGTGAAGAATGTCATTGTAGGTATGTCAGCCATAGGTTAGACTGTGACCGATTTAAAAAGTCTTCTGCTCTTCGCCACAGAGCTGCGTCCTTTACTCTCTGCAACACCCCTTCAGTATCAAGATTCGCTGAGTGAGAGGCTCTTGGGTACATTGGGTGATCTAGAAATATAACCCCTTTGCAATCAACAAGACACACAACTCAAAAATGCTTTTGGGGTGTCACATGGTCAAACACAGGAGTCTACAATAAGATGAGCCAGGGTGAATCCATGGTGCTGAATACTAGTAGGAGATTTTGGACAGAGGTCAACAGACTTGTAGACATTATACCGAGGCACACTGAAGCTCCTCAAGCAGCCAACAACTTGTGCTGCTGGGTTTTATTCACTCCTTTTCATTCATTTTTTACAAACTTTTGTTGGATTTTTGATTTTTTTTTTTTTTTTTTTTTTTAAAGGGGAAACATCAGACATTAAAAACTAAGTAGACTAACCACAGTCTAGGCAGAGCACTTAGCTGTAAATTCCCTCCATGTATGCTGCTTCCTGTGCATCTAAAAATACTTTGTTACCCCTCTCCCTCTCTGTAACTGAGGGGCACACTCAGGACAAAAACAAATATAACACGCTTCACTGAATAAAAAAAGTTACTGTGCAAAAAAAATCTGAATGTTGAGTGCAGCAGCACTGGCAGAGCTGTCTATAGTGTCTAACACTAGAAGTAGAGATGTATACTAGCTTCAAATGTGATGTTATTCCCAACACGTCCCACATAAGAATAATCCTACGAGAGCATGCAGAGCCAATGTGATGACTTGGCAACAAATAGAGTCTTCTGGTTGTAAAAGGGCAGATGTGACTAGCATCTCCTCTCCTCATCCCACCCGTTCTTCCACCATCTGCCTCTCTCACTCAGACATTTTCACATGGCCTCACCCCAATTACATAACCAGCAACGGGACTGTGCACAGTACATCACATTCATTGGAAGTGAGTGTGAGTGGACAAATCACTCTCCAAGTTCACTCTGCACTGTACCCTGTGGTATGATGGAGAAGGATAAAAATGTATATTTCCAACTTCAATTACAAAGCAAATCACAATCAAAATAGGGGAATGTGTTCAGTGGATTGTTTTGCCTGAAAGTATCACTCAACCTGAATTATAAAAACATAGTTTACATATCTGTCATGATCTTTGGTTATATGTGCAAGAGCTAAGATGATGGAGTCAAAGATAAGGACATTCTGTGACACATTATTGAGTCACTGTACTTCCACCACCTATGCGTCAGGTCTGAAATATCTGTGTCTACTCCGAGCATTTTATGATGCACTGAAAAAGTCAGGTACCTCGGTTCTTCAGAGACCCTTCAGGATCCACTGGATAAACCACAATTCTTCTGTTTGATTTCACATCTAGGGACCAGCCATATATGTGCTTTAAACTACATCTGCTGTGGTCGGTACCATTCCTTCTGAACCCTGGTTGTCGACATTTGCAGACATCATCATCATGTGTCAGCAGGATGCAGTTAAATGCATTAAGGCTGGGGGGAGAACAATATCAAGAACAGGAGCCGACTGGACAAACAACAACAACAATAACCAAGGAGTATTGTAATAAGCAACAATCAGGAGTTTAGCATTAATAATATAGTAACCCTCTCAAGTGTAGCACTACAATATCCCACACACAGTATCTTCAATCACTATCGTGACAAGTGTGCCAGGACAGAACCAAGTTAGTTGTTTATACTTCGACTATTTGTATTTTATTGTGTTAACTTTTACAGCCATTACATTTCCACAAAATCCTTGGCTACTGATTTGTTTCCAGTCACCAGAAGCAAAGACAATAATGTATTGTGACATCATATCCAAGAAGTCTTAAGAAACATTCTCTGGAAAATTCCTCATCATCAGCAGGAGAAAAAAAAGCCCCTTAAGGACACACTAGAGGCATATAATAAATCAACCGTCCGATATTCAAGTACACTCTAACTCTCACATTGTTGGTTCAATATATGAAAGTAAAATATACCAAGGGCAACATCTGCATAATAAAACATCTCCTGAAGTGTTGTGCCTTATGTGTGGAACACTTAGCTTCCTCTATAAGACAACATTACTCCCTACCGAAGTGAAACAAACATAATGCTGCTATATTCCTCAAAGCATTTATAAACCAGACTACAGGACCTCTTGAAGAACCTCTTCCAGAAAGAAAATCAGTCATAATATATTTCTGTAGTAAGGTGGTTTTATTTTGTCCAGCTCAGTTTCATATGATGCCTGCATGATATAAAAATGTTTAGGTGAATACAGTAATCCCTCCTCTATCGCGGTGGTTGTGATCCAGAACCCCTTCATGAACGATGAAATCCATGAAGTAAAAACCATATGTTTATATGGTTATTTTTGTATATTTTAAGCACTTAAAAAGCCCTCCCACACTCTTATCAACATTTCCTGTACCGTTATAGTAGAAACCCTTTATGTTCTCTTAGATATTAGGTAAGATTTGTTGAAATTATGTATGTAAACACAGTGTTTATATACTACATGTGTCCTGTGTATGAAATCATCTGGGCTGCTGCTTTGCTCGATTTGAGCCAATCAGCACCCAGGATACTTGAGGACAGAGTGTAATGTCAGGGAGGGACAAAGTTAAACAGAAGCTAAGACAGGTGGCGGAGTGTTCAGATTTATGATAAATAAGCTGGAAGTTACAGTTGAACTCGCGTATTCAATAACATGACACGGTGTATGAAATCAACTACACAAACGACCTGAAGAAGCATGTACCAGAAATAAAAAGACCCACTGTTGGCAGAAATCTGAGATATATATTTAGATATGCTTGCATATAAAATCCACGATAGAGTGAAGCCGCAAAAGTCGAAGAGCGGTATCGCAAGTTACTGTATAGGCACACAGATGAATCCAAATGTTTTTAAAAAATACTGCCACAAATTACCGGTCACAATCAAACCAAACTAAAATATAATTCAATCTGTCAAAAGCATTATGTAATCAGTCAAACACTTAGCTTTACAAGTGATGGCTTTGGACAAGTGTAACAGTCCAAGATTTTTATCATATGTGATCCAGAAGTCCTCCCGTTCTCTTTGCTCAATCATTACATAACATCACTCGTCATACAGTGTGCTGACAGTAAAGCTGAATTTTAACACAATGAACACACTAGTCATTCACCCACCACCCTTCCCAGAACTCATAATCAATAAAATTTGTCAACTCAACACATTAACAAATAATGACCTCTGAAGTCATTATAGCTTCATATTTATGTAAGTTCAAGCAGGGTTCAGTCATGCTGTCAGTGAGCTACAACAAGGAAAGAGTAGCTAAATGTTTACACAAAATAGATACATTTCATATATTCTTGTCTGTTACTTTTCTAAATAGCTAACCAAAAACTGCACATATATCAAATACTTCTTCTTTTATTTTCAGTACGATAAACATGCCAAAATTCCCCTGAAAAACCACCCTGCAAACTTTGGTTCTGCTCAGTAATTTCTTCTTTTCAGCCCACATCATCATATTCACAAGATGCTGTCCGAATGAGGAGTGGAAATTTCCACTAGCAGCCGCAGCCGGCCATGAGATTTGCACATCTGAAACTTAATACGCCAAAGGGCAGCAACAAACACCAGGGCCTCAGAGGCAGAGCAAGGGGCTCTTCAAAAAAAAAAAGAAAAAAATGCTGGCTGTGAAAAGTGAAATGCCCACATTCATATCATACTTGGCTTAAACACATATCATTTTCAGCAGTTTGAGTGTGAGAGCGTGTGGGCTGTTCACATATTTGAACACAACAGAGTAGTTAAAACTGATCAGTGACAAGGTAAATCTAACAGAGACCTAGGATACAGCTTACAGTAAGAAAACTTTCTCTGCTTTAATTTGTGAAGAGATGGGTTATAGTTTTCCTATCAGCTTTTAAGATCCTATTAAGGATCACACACTCCTTTACCTACTGTATAAAATAGCAAACACTGCCTTCAAAATATCCGCTACAAAAACCTTATTTTTGTTCTGAGCTGGGCCAAGTTCTACAAGAAGTAGGTCACTGTAACTATAACTCCAGCAATGTAGATGTGGGAGGAACAGGACCTGAGTGGAGCTGACAATGTCAACCGAATTTCGGCTGCCAATATCACTCTTATTACTGGATTTACATTGAATGGCCCTACTTACTTATTCACTCAAAGGCACAAGTACACATCAAACCCTTGCCTATAATAAATGGTATTTCTTATCATTGTTTATTTGTTGAAGCTTTTAACTAAAAGCTTCTTTTTCTGGCTCAATGTCTTTTTTCCACCAGTAAATAAGCCATCAAGTGTTTTTCATATCAGCTATTATGGGGTAACCAGTCGACGGCTGAAGTAAGTAGCTGACGTGGTATGTTATCCAAAGCTCTTCACAGGCACATGTCTGTATAGATTAAGTTATTTTCTTTGCTGCATCTGAGTTGGTTGAATTTTATATGGTGCTGCAGAGCAAATGAGTCCGTGGGTCACGTTTACTGGTCACCTCTGTTAACATCAATTTGTCGGTGTTGGGGAACAAAGAATCAACAAAATGGTTCACCATTGTCCTGCAAAGCTAATTATAGGATAAGTCATTAATCTGAGATTAAACCAAGCTAAACAAGATTCCCACAGCTTACATGAAATGTTGCCTGTAATACATACTGCTATAGATTCACAGAGTGGCAAATTTGCACCCCCAGCTCCTAGGGGGCAAAGTAGACTCCCGATTATCATTTGAGTCACGCTAAGATAATATTTAATACAATTCCAGTTGTAAACTTGGGGAAGTTGCAGCACCAAAATTAAAACCACCATCACCATTTTACAGCTCTCCATCCATTCCAAAAGATTTCTAACCTGTTTCAAGCAGCTAAACTAGCTGTGCCTATGACACACTCATCTCTGTGTGAAGGTTGTTTTTCCTGCACAAACCATGTCTAAGACTGGAAACTAGTCATCAGTACATCTCAGAATCACAATGAATAAATTAACAGCAACCATATGCCAACCTTCAGTTCTCAGCTCCTCCCAATGAACAACAAGTAACAGAAAGCCATAAACAACTTGCAGTTTTTATTTAAAAACTGGATTAACAAGCATATTGAGCTTTGGAGTAAATACTTAAAAAGAATACATACAAAAAGCAAACCTTTGGCCCTTAGGAATCAATTCAAAATTGGAGTAGAAACATTTGTGTTACATTAGTCCAATTTATTTACTTCAGAAAACATGATATATATGAATGTAAATACAGAAGCATGAGTATGAGGCAATCAGAAATCCTTAAACTAAACATATCTAAAATAAAGAAAAATGGAAAGGTTTGTTATGACTTTCTCTATATTTGCTCTCCCCCCTCTCTCCCTCCCCTTAAAGGCCATCATTCCTCACTGGACTCTGATTGTAACGCAAGCTGACACAAACACGAGACAACTGACACACACAGCTGTCCCACAACACTCTTGTCTTTCTGTATTCAGTGCCACATGTTTTTTTGAGAGGTTTCCCTTCGTTCAATGCTCAGTGTCACCTCATTAACTGTCATTTGTCCGTCAAACTTTTACTTTAGTTGTTGCTTTGTCGTAACTGTTTGCCTAGTAGCCACATACACACCCTTTAAACTATCAGTGTTTTTATTTTTAAATGACCTACTTTAATAAATACTATTACTACAGGAGACTATATTCCGATTGTACCAAGTCTAATTCCAGTCAATGTTTTTTTACAGCTACCCACTTTAGAGAAACAGGACCCTTGGTCTGCAAAGTGCAGGGTCACAGTGACTATAAATAAAACCTGTAGTCATGTGAGGGTGAGTAAGTCAAGCAGAAACATGAAAACAACCTGAAGCCAGTGCTGAACCTGAAGTCATATCAGTCCTTAGGGTTATCTGCTACCGGCCTACAGGAAATAAACAAATGGCCTAAACCAGACAAAACAAATGTGTCAAGTTCACGAACTTCAAATTAAATCTAAAGTTTTCTATTTTATATTTTCCTATAGACAGTGAGTGTACGCCACCTTCAGCATCAGTAAAGCAATACCTAGGTAAATCTATAAAACTGGCTCCGTTACCTGATGCTGAAATACGACAAGGAAATTAACACACGTTTTCATTCAGCTTTTTCCACTGGGTTATTTACTTGTATTGTTGTAGCGCCGTGCCCAGCTCTACAAAATAATCACATAGCTTAAGTATACAGACTCAGAGTCAAATTTCAAGTTGTTTTTCTTATTATGATTTTTTGTTATTTGATGAAAACTGCCACATTACAGTAAGAAAAATGACTCCCCAAAACAATTCCCTGGACAAAAACAAAAACCTGGATCCTCATTATATGTTAACATCATTGTGAACCATTGCCCACATTTAAGGTGCTGCAGTCGTCAAGCTTGTATTTCCAGGCTGAAAAATGTGTCATGGGCAGGCTCTGAAAACCTGGTATGTGATATGACTATTAAACCTCTCCCCATGAAAAGCCTGCGCCTTCAAGGAGGTTTCCGACAGTTCAAGTAGGATTGCTCATTTCCTCTTTCTTTTTCACTGGACAATTACACAAGTAGTATTACCACACATGCAGTAATACAGTACATTTCCGTTAACAATGCCACTGACTAGCAGGCTTAGTAAGGGGGTCTTCACCAGCTTTTCACCATCAAGGTATATTCAATGAGTATTCCCTTCAATCAGAGAAGTGCACTTTTTTACTTGGTAATACTGTGTCAAGAAACAAAGCCGAGACGCATTTTCTGAGTATGTAAAGATGCTTTCCAGAAGTTATGTATATACTACAACAGCCACTTAAAACACTGATGAACAGTGACGTCAGAGGAAGCCAGCATAAGTAAATCAAGAAAGGCACACATTCCACTCCACTTCCCATATAGAAGAGTACAGGGTTGCATCAGCTATTGGTTGGTAGGTTGTGGATGTACATTTCAGTTCGCTTCATACTGCCTCTCAAAAAATGAAAATAAAGGTGTGTGCAGTCACACATCATATTCACAAGATGTGTGATAACCTCTAACAAAATGATCTCATAGTTATGCTGAGTAATTTTTAAACACTGTTAGATGTATGTAGTAGTAGGTAAACCAACAGCTATGAAAATTTTGCTTCATTTTGACACCACTGAGTAATTAAAGCTGTAGATGAAGTGCTCTGAATTACTCTGTATATTTCACAAATGTGTTTTTATTACCAACTATAAAATACTCCATGGGGTCTGTGTGCTGTCTGCTTTGACTTTTTTTTTTTTTTTACGGACACCATTAGTAGTCAGCTTTTGTCTGGATGGATTTTTTTCCATTTTTACATGACTCATGATATGGGTTTAAATGCATGATAGACTACAAACATGAACACTCAAAAGCTGCTGAAATGAGCTTTATGCATCTAAGAGCAGATACTATCGTACACAGCTTACCTTTGTGTGCTGCTTAGTGATGTGCAATATTAACCACTCCAGTTCAAGTTAGGTGAAAGCTAATGGTCACATTGCAAGCACCTTTTATCCCCATCAATGCTGTTTCAAATTAACCCTTTGGGACATCGGTTTTCTGTGAGCTTCTAAGACAGTTCTTTATTGTTTTCTCTTTTGAAAAGTGGTATACAATTAAGGGTTGCTTGCTTGGAGAGGAAATTAAATTCAGGGGAGCTGCCAATCTTTTTTAATCAATTTTTCTAGGACAGAATATAAAGCGTGTGCACTGAAGAGTTTAACACATTTTGGTACAAATCAAGTCCATTTTATTTACATTACAAACTGCAAGTCCGTACAACAAACACAATCACTCTATTCCTAGCAATGTGAATGATGGAGAAAGATTACAGCATAAACTGTTCAATACTGTGATTTAATGAATGCTTTTTTTAAAATGCTTAAAAGATTACAGTGTTTTTAAGGATATTTTATATTGTCTCTGGTGATGTGATGGCTGTTACCACAGTCAGAAGTCAGGACAGTATTGTTCAGAAACAATACAACTTGAATATTTCATCACAGTTCTCGCAAACTTTACAGATGGCACTAATCCATTTGTCACTTCATTCATGACATCTGGTCATGTGTACACAGAGTAGCATGGTATCTCTCTAGAAAGTGAGTGCACCGAAAGTTCAACTAACTTGAACTTTTGCCACATGCATTTGTGAGAGGTTCAAACAACTCACACAACCTCAACTCAATATAATAATACCGAGATTGAACAAACACAGATAAGTGGCTTGATAATTTAAAGAATAAAACAAAACATAGTAAATGGTCTCTGGACTTCTTGATAACACTGCCAATCAATTTTAACAATGATCCAGGAAAAATGTGCACTTAATGTTTACACTGTACTGCTCTTACGGCACAGTGCAAAGAAAGCTCAACAAATTTGAACTTTCACTTCCCTCACGAGCACATGCTTTAGTGTAGGACACAAACCTTCTTTCAACACAAGAAATAATCCCAAACTCTGCACTTGCCTCACAGGGCTTTATATTAAAGTACAGATTAACAGAAAAACACTAAATAGTATGATGTTTGTGACAGATGACGTGATCTAATCTTTATACAGATGCTGTTAAGATGACAGATTTTGGGGAGGACACAGTACAGTGTTTCTGGTTACTCTGACAGTTGCTTCCCAAGTAAGGTGTCACTGTACTAAAAATATTAATGATGTTCCTTCACCACTGAGGCTGCACGACTTGATTCCCACTGGCATGAGACCATGGGGATTCATTTTCATCTCCATATACCAAAATTTATTTGCCAGTGTACAGATACGTACACACTTCTTGTGCAAATATCTCACACAAATAACCTTACATGCCTCATACTTGCACCGCTGCCAGCGTGTCAGACGTGTTAACAGTACACAATGCTGTCAGTGTTGCCGGAAACACTGACTACCATGCGTTTTCAAGAGGATTATTATTACTGGTAGGGTTTGGGTTTAAACCACAGTGGATGCTCTTGTGTGTGCATGCATGCCAGTCTTAAACAATAACATGACTGCAATGAGCAACAATTTTGCGGTTGTCACGGTCATAGGTCATCACCGTACCAGTCAAGAACCAGACAACTTTAATGATTTACATTATCCACAACAAGCTGGCAGATCGTTACACGGCAGCTAAAGCCAGTCCCGGAGTGTTTATTGCTTGTTACGGGACGGGAGACAAATGGGCGTAGGCTCGCTAGCTAGCTGCGCTAACCTTAGCTACAGATGACATAGCGTTACTTAACGTGAGCGGTCCGAAATAACTACTTAAAAATAATATATCATTTTAAATGGCGTGGAGCCCATTCATAACCATTCATACATCCCCCCATAAAAAGTATTTATAGACAGTGTATAAGGGACTTACAGGCTAAAGTGGTAGTTTTGACTGTTTTATAAATATCAGGGCATCACATTGAACGTTAACGTTACCGTTTAGCTAGCAGCGAAGGATAAACGGTTAAAATACTCACCAGCGATCCCCCTCAGCCACAGTAGAAGCTGTAATTCTTCTGCAATGTGTTTCTTCACACAACCACGGGCGCAACAAGGGCTTTTAACTCGACCCAAACTGAAAGCCTGTCCTGGCGACTAGAAAAAAAACACCCTATCTTAACGTAACTACAGTGCTGCCGCAGGGAGACCTCATCACACAACCCCAAACCCAAGATGTGGACGCTGGTGGCGGCTGTGGTTGGTGAGAAGCTCGCTGCTGGAAGCTCTGGTTTAAAAAAATAATAACAAGCGAGGGGTATCTATCTAACAGAGGTGGGGCGTCGTTGTTTTCCCTCCACAATAACCCCGTCGTTTGTAGTCTGCACGGCTCGCACGTACACGTTTGTTAGCCCAAGACCACCAGTGTGCAGGACCCTCCTCCTCGCGGTTGGCTCGCGCGCACAGACCGCTGTGGGTGAAGCCGCTGGAGGTTTTGAGGACAGCGTGTACGAGGGGAGTGATGCTCCGTGGAGAGGGAGGGAGGGAGGGAGGAGATGCTGCACATGGTCACGTAGCTGATCGTAAGCCATCCTTAAAAATAATGGTGGGAATTAGGAACCATTACTGGTTCCTCAATGCTAACAGTGCCCTGGGGATAGCCTCGTAGGAACATCTTTAGTTTAAAGTAACACAGAGATGTCCAAACAAATCAATTTGTTGATAAGCCCATTTGAAAAATGACCATGAAACAAACAATAAAAATTGGAAAATAATAAGGCAGTTAATTCAGTAGTGGAACGCAAATGAAACGTAGTTGGGTTAATTTAACCTGGTATAATGAGCTATTTTTGCATCGTTTCATCTAATTTTTTCCCCCAGAAGTTTCTTGTTTTTACCTAGAATATGTTGTTTGATTTTATCCAATATCATTGTTTAACTCAGCATTTTGTTGTGTCTACCCAACATTATGCTGTTTTGCCAGCATTTCCTTGTTTACACCGAACATTAAAATATTTTTATACCCAACTTTGTCTTTTCCAACATTATGCTGTTTTTATCCAGCACAATGTTGTTTTTACCCAACATTTTGATATTTTTATCCAACATTATGCTGTTTCTACCTGGCATTTTCATATTTTTACACAGCACTTTTTTTTTTTTTTTAAGTCAGGTAGTGATATGAAACGAAGAAAACATCCTAAAGATCCAACACCACCATTAAGAATCAGCTGAATATAAAAAATTACATAAAATACATGTTACTTTTAAATACACTCTTACAAATTACTTGCAGCAGAATGATTAATAATAAAACTTTTGTTTTAGGCTGAAAACGGTATTACATTAAAATTTATTTTAATTTGTTTATTTTGTCAGCTAATAATATAGAAGAATAACAAATTAAGCAATAAAAATGTTTTAAGTATCACACACCACCCCTAAAAACCAGCTGAATGTAAAACATTTACATAAAATACATGTTTCTCGAAGCACTAGACACAAAACAAGCAAATGATTCATTTATTTTCAATACAGAACCTCCTTGGGTTCTATAGTTGAACCATTTTTCTTTAGAGTGATTGTTGTAATAGCAGCAAGTATTTTTTTTTATTCATGTCTGTGCTGTGGTGCTGTTGGTCTTTCTCAGTGATGATGATATGATGATAATGGTGAGTCTTACCTTTTTCAGTAAAAGGGTGTTGAGGCTGAGAAAGAGAGTCATACATTACAGTAATATATCAAAATGAGTTCATTTGTATTTTTGAATGTCAGGGTTATTTTGGGCTATTTTTTCAATGTCATTTTTGTCAATTACTGTCCAGTGACCAAAACGTAGTTTGATTCTGTAACATGTTTGTGTGCTATGTATATCTGGGAAGGAGCAAATCTACAAAGACAAATAATATATGTTCAAATTCAAAATTTTTTTAACCAGAGACTCTGGCAATCCAGGCTTCATCATATTTTTTTAATGTGTGAATTCCTTTTCTACAAGCTGAATAGATAATATCCAGCCATCCATTTTCTATACCTGCTTTATCCAGAACAGGGTCACAAAGGGCTGGAGCCTTTCCCAGCTGGCACTGGGTGTGGGAGGAAGTTGGAGGACCCGGAGAAAACCTGCGCATGCAGGCAAAGGATGAACATGTAAACGTTGCACAGAAAGGCCCCAGTTTAGGTTTAAACCTACAACCTTGTTGCTTCTGCAAACCACTGCACCACCACGGCACCATAGAATAAATACTGAAATATTTTACATATGTTTAAGTGGCAGAAAATATACAGTATTTGTCAGTGTTTTATGATATTCTACTTCCAGACAAACCTTTGAATAATCCTTTGCTATATCTCTTTACTTGTTCATTTATTTTCAAAATTATTTGAATGTTTATTTATGTACTTTAAAGGGTCACCACTGTGAAGTTCTCCTCCCCTTATCAATTTATGTGCAGTCTGAGACAATAACCTGCTGACTGTTAAGTGTATGAGGGATTAAGTATTTGCTGTCATGGCACCTTGGCTGAAGACCTGACTGAGGAGCTTAGGCTAAGAAAAGCATTATCTTCTTTTAAATCACCTCTTAAAAATGTGTTTGTAGCAGTTAGATTATGAATAATAATTTTGCTT
>OOFC01012324.1:0-21001 GCA_900323345.1 Pseudochromis fuscus
AAGCTCGTTAGCTTTTTACAAGCTAGCAAGCTCCGTGCTGACGATACATTTAGCCTCGTCACATCAAACCCTGTCAGAGTGGACCACATGAAACTGTTGAATAAATTCAATAGCGGCTTATAGACAGGTGCACTCAATAGTCCGGGAAATACGGTAAATGTTGGAGAAAAACAACAAAATACTGGAAGACGTCAGATGAAATCCACATGACATCACAAAATACTGCGTAAAAACTACAATATGTTGGGTTCAAACAGACCAATTATCTGGGTTGAATTTACTTAGTTAATCAATCGATTACCCATCAACCCAGATCAGGATGAAAACAACCCAACGTGCCACATAAAAAATCTGAAGCCCAATCATCTGCAGACCTGCGGAGGTGTTGGTGTTTGTCCGATTTCTCAGACAGGTGCTGGTTTTACTTCTTTTTTGGTTTCAGATTTGACATCTTTCTGCTTTTTGTGTGTTCTGTAAAGCACTTCTTACGCTTTTGAAATTTGCTACAGAACATAAATAGAGATTTTCTTCCTTAACAACCGTAGACTGGAGGATTTTCTGGAGTTATCTGGAGTGTTTGCACCTGTTTCTGTGGGTGTCTGTCCTGCAGCTCGGCTACAAGCAGGAACTGGAGTTTCTTGGTAAGATACCTGCAAGTTGAGCTAAATTTGGGGCGGCAGTGGCTCAGGTGCTAGAGTGGGTCGCCTGTGAATCGTAAGGTCGTGGGTTTGATCCTCGGCTTCTCCTGCCCACATGTCGGCTCCTTGGGCAAGACACTGAACCCTAAGTAGCTAGCACCTTGCATGGCAGCTCGGTAGCCATTGGTGGGTGAGTGTGTGTGTGAATGGGTGAATGAGTTGCCTTGTAAAGCACTTTGGGACCTAGCTAAGGTCATGAAAGCGGTATATAAATGTACTCCATTTACCATTTAAATGTAGAAGATATAGGTTTACTGTATTTACCCTCACTTTGAGCTCAACAATGCTCTTGTTGTCCTTGGAGGTGAGCTTCAGGTCCTGGAACTGGGGGTCCGCCACGTAGATCAGGTCCAACTGATCTGTTGAGTATCCGTCCAGGATGAACGCCACCTTGGTGACCACCGGCGGCTCCAGAGAGCGCGCTAGTTTGGCCAGAGCGGGCGTGGTGCACTGGATGGAGGTCCGGTTTTCGCCGTAGACACAGCTCTGGAGAAGAGACAAACACACAACAATGTAAAAAAAAAAATCAGCTCACACAAACAGACTCTGAGACGGTTCTTGGTGGATTAGTTTATCCCTCGAACCCACAAATCTGCTTCTACACATGTGGTGGCACAAGCACAGTTTCCACATTAAACTCCAGGGTGTTTACCGCCTCTATTAGGAAACAATGTAGACACACGTACGTCCTGATGTATGATGGGAAATCAGAGAGCGATGCACGGGTGGTCAGATCCACAGGAGTACAACTCAAGGAAGCTCTGTAACCTCTGACCTCCACTAATGACCTCACATACACACAATAACCTCTCTTCACTTTCTTCTGATCACACAAATTCACCACAGTGAAACCTTCCTGTAACCCACTGAATCACTGTCATCGCTACACTTGTGGAAACCTGCTGCTGACTCCATTCGTTGACCTCTGACCCGGAGCCTAACCCTCACCGACACAAAGTAATCTCTTCAAGAAATACCGCACCAGGTTCAGCATCTTCGACTTTTCCAGACAAGTAACAACACTTTGAGATATTCCCCTTTAACCCCTCAAATTTCCAACCACTCCAGACAGCCAAAGTCTTCACTCAGTGACATTGTACAACAACAATGCAGTAATCCTCAGTTTGGCAGCTTCTTTTATACTCGACACATTATGTGGGACAGCGCCTGTTTTCAGCTACTGCTGTGTTTACACGTGTGGCCTAAGGGCACAACAGAGTTTTATCCCAGGTTGGATTCAGCCCAGAAAAGGCCTCCCAGCTTTTGTGCTCATTAAGACCCCCCCGAGTGAGAGACACACAGCTCGGAAAAACACAACAGCTCCTTTTTTTATTGAGGTGTGGCACAGTTTTAAAGTGACTTCAGGTATGTGCCGTGGATGGAGACGCTGAGGTGGACGTCTGGAGGAAGAGATTTAAACTGTGTGTGGCTGCACTGAGGCTCTGAATGGTCTAGTTGTTATCCAACAAGTGAGGAGTGGGCTTCAAGACATTTGTTTGTGTGTAACATGTTGCCATGTGCAGTTGTTGGGGGAATTACAGCTTGCAGTGTTTGGGTGGCACAGAGCCACAGACTCACAGAAGTATGACAGAGGTCAGCGCTAACCTGCCAGTGTGCTGGATATCCACATGTCAGTTGGTTACCAGCAAGTGGCTCACTGGTAAGAAATATTTAGATGAAAACACTCTCCTCAGAGCCTCTAATTTGTTTAAAGGCAACATCTGTATTTGTTTCCATGTGGTGTTTTCCACTGCTGAACTGTACACAGCAGACCACTGCAGGGGGGTGGAGCCTGTGGACAGTTGGGTAGAAACCCCATGTTGTAAATAAAGATTGCATTACATAGCAATTATTGTGAAAAAAAAATAAAGTAAAATGTGGCTCATCTGACTCTGTTTTGCATTTTAAACTGTAAAGTGTTGAAGACGATGAAAACTGTCTCAGGGTTTCACTTACCCCGTTTCCACCAAACAGGCTCCAGGGCCAGTTCCTGACTTAGCCCCAGTTTGTTGTGTTTCAACCACCGTGAGAACCGGCCCCAGCCGCTACAACAGGGGCCATCTCTGGCCCCACTTCTTTGCTGGGCCAGACTTAGCACCGATTAAGCAGCGACTACACCAGGAGCTGGAGGAGCGACGGTAGAAACACAGCTAGTGATAGCAGAAGAGTAAAGTAATGAAAATACGGTTTTGTCTCTGGATCTCAGTGTAGACTGTAAAACCAGGAACGGCACTTGTATGCACACGATAACTCCTCCATTTAAACATTATTACAGTGACGGTGCTGCTCCGTCATATGGGAACAGGAAGGACATCGTAATTCCCCAAAACTGAATAAATACCACACGTAGTGATGCAACACTGCTTTGTTAACTCAATCATGTTGTAACTAGAATATCTGCTGAAAAAAATAATTTTTTCATGGACTGATAGTAACAGGGTAACAGTAGTTTGTTAACAGCAGCTAGCTTGCTAACGGCCGGTTGTTGTGAACCGGCTCCCTCTGCAGCGACGTACTGACGTTTTACGTGGCGCAGCCCTAACCTGGCCCCCTGCCGATGGAAAATCAAACTGGTTCATAGGAGGACCGGCTTCTGAGTCAATTGAGCACTGGCTCGAGCCCCAGCCCAGAACTGGCCCTGGAACCTGTTTGGTGGAAAAGGGGTAACTGGGACCTGGATCAGTCCCTGAAACTAGAAAATCAACAGACAACGACTAATAGGGAGATAAAAAATAACTGGGTGCACTCATCTGAAACCTGTTTCTGATTCACCAGCAACAGTAATGTTATGAGAATAATAGGAATCACAATATGATCTATTATCCTGTTGTCAGTGTCAACATGCAGACACCTCCCACACTCCCACTTGTTCCTGGGGTAAAGCTGAGGTGACAGGGATGCTGTGAAAACTGTGGTTTACTCATTAGGCAGAGCAAACAAGCAGGTTAGTGATCCAGAGCTGTTAAAGATGCCTGATGGCATCATGTTCCCGTACACAGGTGTCTTCAGAACAAACCACATGTTTGTCTGCGAGGCGACTGATCGATGTTGATATTTGCTCTGTGGGAACAGCCGGTGACAGTCGGTGTTTACCTTCTGGGTTACAAAGGTAGAGGAGTTGATACCTCATGGTGATAACAAGTGAATGAAAGGAGCTCAGATCATTGTGACCTTTGAAAAAACCAAAGACACCTTCACACTGAGTGTTTGGTAAGTGGGCGCTCACACTGATGGTCATCTAATGGACTTATCGTAGAAGCTTCGGTGTGTTGGATCCTTCTGGACACACTGGCTGGAGTTGGGATTAATGAAGCTACACAATCATACACTGCATACACTGTTTACTTGGAGTAATAAGAGTATTTACTAAAGGTAAATATGAACTAACTGCTCACCAAAGAAAGCCTTGAAGATCTTGTTTTTAGTTCCTACAGGAGCTCGTTATTTTTAATGGAAATTGGAGAAAAGTTTGGTTATTACCTCATTAAGGAGATTATGTTTTCACCTGCAATGGTTTGTTTGTTTCTTTGTGTATTAGCAACATTACAGAAAAACTTGATCTTGTTGATCTTTTTATTTTTTGAACTGGACATCACCCAAGCAACAAATGGATCATTTTTGGGCAAGATCAAAGGATGTGATCTGTGAAAAAAACAAAAACCTGAAATCCCAGAAAATACTTTGATGGCCAAATGTTTTAACAAGATATAGTGTTGGTATTGCAGCACAACAGTACAACAAGTGCAATACTCCCAACAGCCACTAGATGCTGGCTCCAAGAAACTCTGGCTTCAGTTGACTTCAATTCAAAAGTCATTCTGATGTCATCAGCTAAAGTCAACTCTTCTTCTCAGTCATCTGGTCCATCTGAAAATCATTTCACCATATTAGGCTGAGAGAAGGGGAGGAGTTAGGGGCGGGGTTAGTCAGATCCACCTCCTCACTCCTCCCTTCATATCCAAATATGGTCACTTCTGGCTCAAAATAACCAACAACATTCAAACACCAAACTTCAAAAGTCCACAAACCAACGGGTGACGTCACATCAACTTCATCTCAGTCTGTGAGCTGGATTCTGCCTTGGTGGAGGTTTGTGCTCTCTGAGGACTTTCTCGCTTCACATTTGTTAGTAAAATTCCTCATTACCTTCAACTCTTGAGGTTTAAAATCTCCTCTGTCAGAGTGTTTTGTCCAGGATCATTTTTGACTTGAGAGGAAAGCAGCAGTTTGAACCCCTGGACCAGTTGGAAATCACTGTATGATTGACTCTGTAAAGTTTACTCCAAAAACACTTAGCACCCCGGCTGAAATCTGACTCCCACCCTCTCTGATTGATATCTGAGTCCCCGGAGAGTCAAAGTGCGGCTGAGACTTCCTCATCCACTCGCCAACGTGACTCCCCAGTGAGTCGTATACGCCCAGATGGACACACATCAACAAGTTACATGCATCTGCAAGCCCTTAAGAATAGACATTCAAAACACACATGCATAGAAAAAGTGTGTGTTTGTGTGTGTGAGGGTAGCACCGGGTCGCCTAACAAAAGCAATCCAATTAACCTCCCTCCTCCACACAGCAATAAGCAGCGAGCAGAGCGCCACTGCAGGGTAAACCCCCCCACTTCTTAATCAACTCTTCCTCCCACGGGTGCAGCAAAAAGGAAAAATATCCTGTGAATTAGTGGAAACCTCAGTCATTTTCATTGTTCGTTCGATGTCTCCTCTTATTTAAAGAGAGGAGGTGAAGGGCTATAGGTTGGGAGCAGCTGTAAATACAATCGCTGGGCGAGCTGGGCAGCGAGCGGGCCGAGAGGTTTACTGTGGGGTGATGAGAGAACCAGCGATCCCGGGAAACCTCGGCCGTCCCCGAAGGATCATTAGTGTAACAGCCTGCGAAAAAGCCAAGTCATAACGGAGCTCCCACGTACACAAGTGCTTGTCAAATCTAGAGTGATTTATACCGGCGTGGTTCTGTGCTGTTTCCTACCATGCTGTGATGTGATGATCATTTACTTTGGATTTAAAGTCTCTGTCGTGTCTCTGCTTCAGCTGATTTTTTTCAGGGTGTAGATTTCATTATTTCTCCGTTTGCATCAGATGTTTTTGTAACTGCACATAATCTATTTTGCATTTGTGTTATATAACTCTCTTTGCTACTCTGCAATTATTAACTCCTTTTTATATTTTACACACAGTCACAAGTTTATCCAAAATCTGCAAGATGTAATTTATTCTTTGACCTTTTCTTAAATCTCTTTCAAACACGTTTGACTCACAACATTTTTTCAAACCCAGCTTCACAGAATAACAAAATGAACAATATTTTACAGGGGAAGCTCTCTGAGTGTTTTTCTATGACGGATTTATGCAACATATTCACATTTGTACAATCCCAGATCATTTAATGCATCATGTTTCCATGGCAACACCACTATGCAACCTTTGTTCAACAGGTTGCAAAAAACGTTATTAAAACTTATGGATATTTTGTAACTTACAACATAAATAAATTCTTCAACCGAGGTCAAAACATAGAAACGCTTTAAATTGGTCAACCTTACACAGATATATCAGGATCAGACTCAATGTTTTCTGACCTGCACAGATATAAAAACATGTTACAGAAAGTATTGTTACTAACTTCTACAGGGAAATATACTTTATTGTTTGTTTTTTCAACAGCTGCAGTTATTGGTGACTTTTCACGTCAATATTCTACATGTAAAATATTCAATCAGTTAAAGTAAACTATTATCCACCCATCCATCCATCCATCCATCCATCCATCCATCCATCCATCATCTGTACCACTTAGTCCATAAGGGTCATGGTGGCAGTAGGATGAGCTCAGACATCCTTGATCCCTCACAACTTCTTCCAGCTCATCCTGGAGGACCAGCCTCTCCCAGTCCAACTGGGAGATAAAATCCCTCCAGTGAGTGCTGCGCTGACCTCTGGGTCTCTGCTCAGTTGGCCGTGCCTGGTACACCTCCAATGGGAGGTGACCACGAGGCACCATCCTGATAAGATACCAGAACCTCCTCACCTCTTCCTCCTGAATGACTGAACTCCTCTCCCTGTCACACAGAGTGAGGCCTGCCACCCAGCGTAGGAAACTCACTTCAGCCGCTGACTCTTACATTATTATCTCTAGATTTATCACATTATCACCCTAAGTTGCTCCCAACGGTGGCTAGCGCTTTGCATGGCAGCTCGGTAGCCATTGGTGTGTGAGTGTGTGTGTATGAATGGGTGAATGAGTTGCCTTGTAAAGTGCTTTGGGACCTAGCTAAGGTCATAAAGGTGCTACTAAATGTACTCCATTTACCATTTGGCATACAATCTAGAAGCCTATCCCAGCTGGCATTGGGTAAGACGTGGGGTACACCCTGGACAGATCCTAGGTCCACTGCCAACACACAGAGACAAACCACCATGCACATTCACATCTACATAACTTACGGCACATTTACACTGGTACCTACTCGCTTTGCTTCGCCTCGGATCGCTCAGGATCAGCCCCTCAGTTGCATTTACATTGCTGAGGATATTTCCTCCTCCATGTAGCTGGCCGCCATTCGTGACGTCATCTTTTATGCGATTCTTTCGTTTCTGACCGCGCCGTCCAGCTCCCACTGAATTTTCTCATCGGCGACTAATGACAGAAAGGTTTGCACCTCGTCCTGAGTCCATGGGGCAGGATTTCTAACAGATACCATTTCTCTTCTTGTTGTTATTTCAAACACGTCTGCACGGTTTGCTGAAGATTTAAAAATGGCGTGTTTGTGACGACAGATTACGTGCTGCTCAGTGATGACGCAACGACGCAGTGACGATTCCGACCAATAAGATTTTAGTACCTGCTCCGATCTGAAGGGAGAGGAGGTACGAAAAGTTGTACCAGGTACCAAGTTCCAGGTACTTTGTTGCCAGTGTAAATGTGCCAAAACTGAAGTGAAGCAAGTAGGTACCAGTGTAAATCTGCCAATAAAGTCGGCAACCAACCTAACAAACATTGTCTTTGGACTATGGGAAGAAGATGGAGTACCCAGAGAAACCCCCACACAGACCCAGGGAGGACATGCAAACCCCACACAGAAACTGAGCTGCACCTACAACTGAAAAATGACCAACTTCAGTGAAATGTTGCTTACTGCTTATCACCAATGGCTTAGAAACGACAACAGTGACTGCAATGTATAATAAAGTGAAATATTTGTCTCAGAAAACAACCGTCTGAACACCTGTCCACTGGCAAATCAGGAATCAAAAATGACCTCTATCGGTCAAACTCTAGTTAGCATCTTTGTTTCCTTCACTTTTGTAAATCTGGACACTTTAATCCCACTAACTACAACCCCAGTGTTGTGTTTGGGCCAATGGACAGCTCTACTGGAGGCACCTTGACTGCTGACACAAGTGGAAATCATTCACTTTCCCTCTCGTCCAGCTCGCCGACCCCCCCAGCAGCTGTGGGGGGGCATGGGAAAGGAAAGCAGCTTCACGAGGCGTTCAGGTGTCAGCTGGAAGGATTTAGTCCTCTGGGATGAGATAGGAAGAGGACGCTGACACAAAGCAAGCCAATTTGTGAACTTGTGCGACAGGTGTCTGGCTCACGGTGAGGCCTCCAGCTAAACCCAACGGTCTGTGATGGTGCAGCGAAGAAACGCTGGCATCGTCAACTCCACCCCCGGAGATCTGTGCTAGGAAGGGACTTCACCACAAAAATCCACAGATCACTATTTTTGCTGTTTTTTGTGTGTGTATGTGAAGCCTCCTTTGACTTTGTGACCGTGCCAGCTTTTCACGACGGATCGTAAAAAAAAAAAGTCTTTGATGTTTGTGGGAAAGCTGAGATTGGCTGAGACCAGGGCTTTACTGGAGATCTGAGAGCGAGATATCAAGTCAACACTGGCTGTTTTTTTTACGCTCCGGCTCCAGCTGAGAGCCCTGAACCTCCGCTGAGTTTTTTTTTTAAGCAGTATTTAGTTTTCTTTACCCTTCAACCTGCTCCGGCGTGCAGACCTCATGGCTTCTCGTCCAGGTTTTACCAAACGAACACAACGCCTCCCTGAACACCAGCATGTTGGAGGCCGAGCTGATCACTTGGGTTTATGGACACCGCTGCAGATTCATGACAGGCTGGCTCACATTACCCAGCTCGCCAGCGATGGAAACCTCTGGGACGTCCGTTTGTGAAAGATCCCTGCCTCTATTCTGAAGGGTTAAGACAATAAGACACTTATACTGTCCCTTCCCAGGCTGAGCCTTAACTCATCCCGTTTACTGGAAGGAATTTAACAGGCGACAGCTGGGGCCCTACAGGGCATGATCCGTTCCTAAATCATTAGCAATAATAGCCTTATTTTATACAAGCCTTTCACTTCATGCTCGCCACGCTCTGTCTTTAGAAAAGCTTGAAATTTTGTTTTTGCCGTTCCTCTCCGCTCTGTTATTCCAGTTTAAAATGAACAATACACCACCAGGGCAAAGGTTCAGCTTCGACATCTCAGAGCCATTCGCAACATGTGTTATTAACTTGAAAGTGAAGTGAACCCTGACTACCCCGGTGTAAGCTTCCAACGCCGCAGCACCAGGTGACACATTAAAAACAAAAAAGAAAATCAACACTAAAACATCTAAGATTACTGGTGAAGTGACACCGTGCACGCTGGCCTGTGACTTTCACCCAGAAGAAACTGAAACTGATGACGGGTCTCTGGGTCATTTTCCAACGATCTGAGGTTTAAACATTTGCAGGATTTTGTTTTATTTAGTCATCGTGAGCAAACCAGAGGTCAGCCCCTCACTGCTACATGAACGCTGTGAAGTTAATCATTATCACTTTGCATCATCACCATCAGTGAATGAACATAGTTCTAAAGGTCGATGTAATGTAGACGTATTAAAGCACTTAAATAGATGCAGGAGCTTTTATTAACCTGAACTAGAGAAAGGTACTGGCCTCTGTCTGAGGCTGGCATGTATTAGACTTTACTGCTATTATCCTCTGTTTGATGAGTGGATCAAAACATTAAAGCCACTGCATTACACTACATTTCAAAATAAAAGCCCACTACTTGTGTTTAGGTGGACAGAAACCCTTCATTTCATAACTAGGCTTTTATTTTGAAATATTTGCAGGTGCTCTATGGTTGATTTATTCACTATTTGTGTTTTTCTCCTTCATTTGTGCAAATGGACTTTGATTGAATACTGGTCTGGAGGAGGAAACATGGTATGTAGTGATTTTGGGCATGGTATATATGATTGCAGGTAACCATAGCAACAGTGTACTAGTACATATTAGTTTCTAAGTGGAGACATAGATCCAGTCATGGGTTAAACTGACTAACTAGCTCCCAAACCTTCACCACAGCTTCTCTCTTGAAGTGGTCAGGGTATAAGAAACTGAATATGTTTTTAAATGGACTTGTGGGCAGATGAGATGTTGGATATTATCAGTTATGGAGTTTGCACAACTTTTCCTCTGCAGTATTTGTCTTTTTTGACCATGATCAAGTTCCTGAATTTTCTCTAAACAACAAAAAAGTCAGAAAGAAGAATTAAGTCAATGAATATTAATCAAAATAATTTTCTATCTGTGCCACACAGGATTGATCGTTGCACTAAAACTGAAAAAACTCCATCAAATAAACTTAATACAACAGGAAATGGACTGAAGATTATTATTACCACTATTTCCTATTTTAGGACACTTTACAGGCCTCGGCGTCCTGACACTTTTCTAGGCCTACTTTTAGTTTCCAGCTTCAGCTCGTACAGATGTTCACGTTCCCACCTTGAAGCTCCCATGTGCAGCAACAAGTGCCGACTGTTGCCTGTCAGAGCAGCTCCGTGTGAACAGCTGGAAGTTAATTAATCATAGATGCACTGATAACAACTACTGAGAGAGAGAGGCGGGGCTGGTAGCTCCACCAGTCCAGATACTCGGATACTGGAACCAGCAGCGATCACTGGATCATGAGCCTGATGTTAACGCCCCGAAGCTGCTCGCTGTGTTTTTGTGAAACGAAGCCGGAGCTCCCCTGAGAGCCATCAACAGCTGACCTGAACACAGGTCAATGACCAGGGGAAGGGAAACTGAAAGATGAGACACTGCAGAGAGAGAGAGTGTGTGTGTGTGTGTGTGTGTGTGTGGAAGCCAGACTAGAGATAAAGGGATATTCTGCCACAAAGATTGGAGCTGTGTTGTGTGTGTTTACTGAGCGTATTATTATTACTATCTCCTCCCTGAACCTGCAGCAGCGTGCGCCTCAGGACCACAGATAACATCATTACAAAGCACTGCTTGTCCTCAAACCGCCTCCCCAAGGCAAACATCACACACCACAGAGACAACAGCACACCATCGCTGCGTGTAACGAGCCGACCGGTGTGTAACCGCTCACCAGGAAACACGTCAGCTTCAGTCTGAAAGAACCTAAAGATCCAACATGTTACTGCTCCAACAAAGGTTTGGATGATGTTTCCACTGCACTTTAAAAGGAGGAAAAGTGGCATCATTGTAGCAGCAGCTGAGATACAACCTGAGCTGTACACTGTGGATCAAAGGGTCAGTAACGGCGCATTTACACTGGTACCTACTCGCTCCGCTTTGTTTCGGTTTTGGTGCATTTACACTGGCAACAAAGTACCTGGAACTTGGTACCTGGTACAACTTTTAGTACCTCCTCTCCTGCAAAATCTTATTGGTCAGAATCGTTACTACATCGTTGCGTCATCACTGCGCAACATGTAATCTGTCCCTGCAAACACGCCATTTTTAAATCTTCATCAAACCGTGCAGACGTGTTTGAAATAACAACAAGTAGAGAAATGACATCTGTTAGAAATCCTGCCCCGTGGACTCAGGACGAGGTGCAAACCTTTCTGTCATTAGTCCCTGATGAGAAAACTCAGCGGGAGCTGGACGACGTGGTCAGAAACGAAAGAATCGCATAAAAGATGACGTCACGAATGATGGCCAGCTACACGGAGGAGGGACTATCCTCAGCAATGTAAATGCAACCAAAGGGGGCCGATCCCGAGCGATCCGAGGCGACTTGAAGCGAGTAGGTACCAGTGTAGATGCGCCATAAGTCCACACAGAGGGAGCCATGGCGGGCAGTGTCTATGGGCTGTATTATTACCTCAGACAGCGCTGAGTGTTTTCTGGCTGCAGCATGAAAACTGTGGTAGTAGCAGGCCAGAGGAAGATTGTTTTTTTTTTTCCCTCTTCAGTGTTGTGTCTGTGATATGAATTGGAAATCTGTGTCTTCCCATGAAATGTCTGTGAGATGTGGGGGAAAGACAGCAACACTCAGATAATACTGGTCTTTATTTTAAAGTATTATTATCTTAACAAATGAAAGAATAAGTCAATTTTCTGCAGTAAAATCAAGACAAATACAACTTGAAATACATAATCTTGCAGTAAAAGCTGGTTTTACTTCACTGTCAGATACGTCGCAGTTAAAGTAAAAATTAGTTTTGCAGGGGAAAGTGCTGTTTGAGTGAGAACAAGCAGCTGTAGCTTCAGAGGTGACATGTCTGTCCTGTTCAGGTGATATAACATAAGCTGGAGGTGCTGTTTGCCCAGCTCCAATTGGCTGGGATCAGTCAGCAGAACGGGTGAAAACCGTGTTGCCACTGACTTATGACCTGGATGACATTTTATATACATTTAACACCTTTTTAAGGCTTTTTATAATTGAGCTACATCAATTTCAAAGATGTTAAAGGCCCGCAGACAGCGTGGTGAAAGCCGGCCGCGTGTCAAGTCGTATAATTTAAAACACCCCCAAGCTGTTGCTGTAAAGGCCAGTCAGTCTGAGAGAGCGATGACGTCCTTCAGGCATGTGTGTGTGTGTGTGTGTGTGTGTGTGTGTATTATTTTCCTGCAATAAGTAGAATACAGCCTGACGGAGGTGAAGAGAGCCAGAGCATCCTAAAGGCTGCTGCTACTGTGTGAGTCTGTAACAGCTGGATCCTACAGATCAGACTGTGGATTTTCCATTTCCTCTCCTCTCATGTCTGTCTGAAACTTTAGCTCTTTTCCGTCGTCAAGAAAATCTTTTTTTTTCTCCCTCTGAACAGTTTTTGGAGGCGTTAGTACGTATAACGACAATACCATCCATGTGACAGCGAGGTACTGAAAGGTTTATGCTCCCAGTTTGCCTGCTGTTCATCGTGAGATATTTCTGATGAGCCCCAGGATACAGGAAGCTCCAAGAAGTAAATCAAGAACTAAAAAGTTAATTAGGCACAGTCATGTTTGCATTTCCACTGTGCCACAAGAACCGCAAGCATTAAAACGACGGCTTAATTTATGATGTCAGCGCGATGTTTGAACAGGTGTTGGACAGAAGAGATGCACAAGAAGAGAGAAAACAGGCGAGACGAGATGTTTGTCTGAAAAGCAATCACCTCCCTGAGAGCTTTATGTGGTTCTGTTTCCAACAACGTTTCATTTCCATTTCTCTCTCTGTCCATAAATGTAGATAAAGACAAAAACATTACAATAAAGTCCCAACGGAGAGACTGACGCTGGCGACAAGGTGAGAAGTGATGAGGCTTGCACATAGACGACTGAGTCTCAAAAAGGAGGCCAATGCACAAGAGGAAAAAGGTGTAATACCACCTGATGGCCACTAGATGCTGGCTCCAAAAAACTCTTTGAATTCAATCATAAAATACTCTCATAAAGTGAAAGCATTTCCCCCACAAGGCTTCAAGAAGAGTAGGATTCAGGGTTAGTTTGATCTCACTTGATCCACATTGGATCGTGTCCTCAGGTTCAAGGGTCAGACCCGCCTCCTCACTGTCTCCTCTATTCATATCCTAATATGGTCACTTCTGGATCCAAACAACATGAAATACCAAACTCCTGGCTTCAAAATGTGAGTCCAGAAGCCATCAGGTGATGTCGCGGTAGCTTTGTCCAGTCTATCCACAGTGTATGGGTTAGCATGAAGGGTCTGCTCTGTTAGCATAACAACAAAATGTATTCCTTCAGGAGCAGGGCGTCTTTGGGAGGCAGGAAATAAGCTTACACTTGTTGAAGTGCCTGGAAAGTAACTTTAAATACTTGTGAGGCACCAGAGACTGAAACTTACCTCAGATTGGGCAAAGATCACAAACAATGTCTTTAACTTGAGTGATGGATATGGAATTCTTCACATATAAAAACCCATGCTGGACTCACCACGTGGAAGACCTCGGCGTCCTGACCTCCGGTGGTGAGAACCATCTGGGGCTGCAGGCCGGACTGGAGGAAGAAGCCGTTCGCCGAGACTGTGCAGCCACCGCTACAGCGAGGCCGGGGAGGAGGTGAGGAGAGAGAGCGGATATTAGTGTGAGCATCAGACAGAGTCACAGTAGATTCCCACTGGGAGGGACCTGCTGTTAGCATTAGCAGTTTAGCCACTCGTCACCTCCCACTCATTTCCTACTGCTGTAAAACTAAAGCATTAATCTGTCTCGGCTCGTCTGCGGGCGTCCTCACTCACAATACCCCCCTGGATTTCTCTCCATCTGACGAGTTCAGATTTGGAGGAAATAAGCTGAGATGACTCCGACACAAACCGACATTTAAACCATTTCCAGGACCAATGGAGACTAATAACACATTTGATGTCTGACCTCACAAAGGAGCGTGAGGGCTGGATGTTCTTGATGATGGGGTCTTGGTTGTACGTGAACAGCACGGGGGCGAAGCGCTCCACCAAATCGATCGTCAGCTTCACGGGTTGCTCTGAGGGAAACGGGTGCGGAGGCGTCTTACAGGTCAGCATGGTGGAGGACAAGCTGATGGTGGACAGAGAAGGATGGGACCGGGGGAGGGTGAGTAAACACAAGATATATTGTTGTCTTTAGCTTGTACAATGGCAGCTTTTGTGCGACTGGCTGTTGATGCATTTCTGTGGCATTAGCGCTGAAGTTAATTCCTGCTGCTTGAGCGGGAAGAGGAACAGAACGAGCAAAGAGGAGCAAGAAAAATAAGAGGAAATGAATGAAAGAAAGACCTTTGACCGAAGCTGCCCTCCAGCTCATAGGACAAAAAAACTTGTTAAAACTACCGTATTTTCCGGACTATTGAGCGCACTTGTTTATAAGCTGCTATTAAATTTATTCAAACAGTTTCATGTGGTCCACTCTGACCGGGTCTGATGTGTCGAGGCTAAATGTATCAGCGGCACGGTGCTTGCTAGCTTGTAAAAAGCTAACGAGCTTCGTGCTGCCGATACATGAGCCACACCGGTGTTTAAGTTCAAAGAAAAAAGTGGCAGCTTATAGTCCGGAAAATACGGTATAGAAATGTTAAGGAACATTTGTGCAACAAAAAGTAACTGTATCAGCCAGACAGAAAAAAAATGTGAACTGACCTCTGGATCTTACAGACCGCCTTCCCCACAGTCACTTCCTGCTTGTTCCCACTGTCCAGGAAGGCTCCTCTGACGGTCAGCATGGTGCCTCCGGACTTCGGTCCAAATGTCGGGAAGATCTCTTGGATCACAGGGTCCTGAAGGAGGAAGGAGAAAACCAGCAACTTTCATTTCTTTGTTGAAAATGACGACAAATATGGATGATCTGAAAAACCCAATCAAGCACATGTGCTACATGGCGTCACACTATAAAGTCAATCTTCCACTTGTAGGTTATGTTAGTCTCATTTTTGTATATTTTGATTTACCGTATTTTCCGGACTATAAGCTGCTACTTTTTTCCGACGCATTTTCCGGCGGCACGAAGCTCGTTAGCATTTTACAAGCTAGCAAGCTCCGTGCCACCGATACATTTAGCCTCGTCACATCAGACCCGGTCAAAGTGGACCACATGAAACTGTTCGAATAAATTCAATAGCGGCTTATAGACAGGTGCGCTCAATAGTCTGGAAAATACGGTATTTATTTTAACAAAGTTCCCCTAAAAAACATCTCTTACCACAAAAGTGAAGCCCTCCATCTTGGCTACCTTTTGGCCACTGGTGACCTTCACCGTGTGTCCTGACGGGGTGAAGTTCCCACTGAACACCGGGGAACACTGCATCTCAGTCCACCTAAACCCCAACACACACCCCCCGAAACAACACACAAACCAGGCATTATACCCTGCCAGCAGCCACCCAGCATTTAGCCTAATTCAATGATCATCCAGTATCCTGCAGGAATGCACAAATCTTCATCTGGGATTGTGTGGGCAGAGTTTTTATCCCCCCCTCCACCCCCCAATTTGTAATGAGGTTGTTTGTAGTAAAAGAGGCTTTTGAATGGGACATGGCCCCAGTGGATTTGGGAGCGTGGAAAGTTTGAATTCAGCGATTTTTCCCAGCAATCTTTCAGTTAAGGGAGTCATGTGTTGATACGACAGGCTGCAGAAGACACAGAGAGGGGGGCGGGGGTGTCTTAGCATTCTTGCTTCAACACAATAACCCCTATTAAACCTGCTCTGCCCCTATAGGACGCCAGTGTACGGGACCCTTTATCTCATAAACACCCACCACTACACCCCGTCTCAGTCTGCCTCTTAAAGGTTCAGACACTGTGCAGGAACAGTGCTGCTTTCATGCACCAAAGAAATTCATTTAGCACAACGTGAAACTGCATGCTCAGATAACCACACACACACACACACACACACCTGTTGCTGTTATCCTGCCTGGGCATTCTGCAGGGAGCTCCCGCCACCTCTACAGTAACCGCCGAAGCCTTGAAGCTCTCCGTCTTGTCAAAGCCAAAGTTGCGCCCACAAATGGTCACCGCTGTAGAACCACGAATCGGTCCAGAGGTCGGAAAAACCTGATGTGTGCACACGGGACATTTACACTTAGAAGTTGTTTTCATTTGTGTGCTATCCAGGTGTGGCAGTAAAAACATTTTAACCATGTAGTATGTGGTCCAACCTTTGCCCATTGACTCACCAGAACATTTACATTAAAAACATTTATATCTGTTATTTCCCTAAAGTTCACATCGTTTATGAGACTACATTTACAGCTGCCCTGTTCACCTCCACCTACATCTGGATTATCCTGTGGTGGGAGGGTTGCGAGACAACACATTTGATTTATTTCTAAAAGGTATTTCTTCCTACAAGGACTTAAGAGTCAACAATTACTGTTACTGTCCTTGTAGATGTTGTAAGGGTGGGACTGTAACACATTACAATGAACTAATAACAAAAACAATTAAAAAGGTCAATGCCTTTAATCGCAGTTTGCATTTCAAACAACAGGGAACATTTGTCAGTGATGATTTCCTGGTTCATGATTACACTGATGCACACGCCAGAGCTCGGCTAATAGCCACCAACATGGAGGAATCGGATGAAAGAGCAATTTAAGCCTCATCAAGTCACATGACCATTTATGTTTCTGGTTGTTTTACCAGAAGAGGAAAGAAGAAGAAATTGCAGTTCATGTTGAGTTGTTGTTTATTACCATATAGGGTCAATACTGTTCTGAATAAAGTATTTAAAGTACTTAAAATGGCACTTTAACTGTCAAGGATATTTTCTATGTATTGTTCTACTGTTTGAATTGAAATGCGATTAAATGCATTTTTCCAGACATTAAAAGATCTGAGTTCACAATATTCATGTCTGTGTCTATTATTTGATTCAGTCGTCCACTAAAATCCACTTAAATTAAAAAATGTTGGATTTTGGGGCAAATATTGTGCAATTAATCAAGATTAATTACCGTATTTTCCAGACTATAAGCCACTACTTTTTTCTGACGCTTTGAACTTAAACACCGGTGTGGCTCATGTATCGGCGGCACGAAGCTCGTTAGCTTTTTACAAGCTAGCAAGCTCTGTGCCGCCGATACATTTAGCGTCGTCACATCAGACCCGGTCAGAGTGGACCACATGAAACTGTTCGAATAAATTCAATAGCGGCGTATAGACAGGTGCGCTCAATAGTCCGGAAAATACGGTAATCACAAAGCCTTTAATTAATTAGATACATTTTTTCACCAAGCCCCACCCCCAATATTTTGTTTATTCAGCCGCTTAAATCAAGAGGTTTTATTCAACAGCTATTTACTGATTTACAGAGCAACCAATCAGTGAGTGTTTCTTCTCAAAGTTACAACTCTTTAAATTGATGCCTGCAGAATAGCATCAGACAACGAGGTATTTTTACAAGTTCTTGTCCTATTAACCTGTTTTGTTGCACTTGGGACAGAGGAGGTCAGTTGTTTTTTATATGCAGACAGTCCAGTAGCATGGGGTGCTGTGTTAAAGTTAGACAGAATAAAAACCAGCATCACTGAGCTCAGTGTTCAGAGCTGTGGTGAGGAGGACAGTGCAGCTGTAAAAAGTCTGCCTTTCAGGAAAAACCTTATTCTTCATTAATGCTCCACAGATACAGAGCAAACATACAGATCACAGGTTATATAAGCTTGTCTTGGCAGGTGAGGAGTGAAGAGACACTCTGAATAACCCAGCATGATGTGATCACATGATAAATGATGCAGAAAACTGAGCTGAATATTTTCCAAAGTCTGCGTTTAGGCTCAGGTTATTTGTTGAAACAGCAGTGAACAGACACATTTAAAGACCCCAGTAGAACAGTTACTAGCGTTGAATGTGATCTTCATCGCCATGGAGACAAGATGCTGTGGTTACCTTGGTGATGACAGGTGTGCAGTGGTCCTGGGTCCAGGTGGAGGAGGATGGACACTGGTTGGCTCTGGTGCAGCGTCCATCACACCAGCCACACTCTGTCACTCTTGATGACAGCAAACACGAAGTACAGGTGGTCAGCTGACCACAGCCTGGGCCAATCAGAGGGATCCTCGTGATCTAAGGCGGGACCAAAAACCGTAAAAACACAAGCTCACAACATATTCTCTCTCATTGCAGAACTGGACGACAAGAAGAAACGGCTCAGCTCCATTTTCACTGATTTGCACCAGTGTTTGTAATCATCTCAACAATGCAGGAAATCTGTTGGGATTATTGTTGTTATGGCTCAGAGGTCTAAACCAACCAAATGTGTCTAATAGCATTATATTCTCCACATGGCACAGCTTTTTTTCTTTCCCCACAGACCATTAATCACAGCCCACCTTGTTTCCTGTGGCCATTAGCAGGGCTCCGTTTGAATGGTCAGCATCCAGCAGCGTTACACTGGCGGAGACGGGTCTCGAGTCCAGACGGATGTTGACGTGGGGAGAGGCAAATCTGGAGAACAGCACCTGAAAGAGGAAGGACACATCATTACATCACCGCTGATGTAAGTATAACAAAAATCTCATAACTCTGACACTGCCCATCATTAGCCACGACTGGCTGTGACCGAGAGGAAAACAAAGTCTGCAGCAGAAGAGATCTGGAAGCTCCGAGTAGAGATGAATTCAAGTAATTAAACAACTTTACTTGCCCCTGATCAAACTGCATTGGAGGGTTGAGCTAAAATCAGAGTAAAGTTTAGGGAGTTTAAACCTGTTGGTGCTCATCGACTGAAGCAAATGCAAAACTGCAATACCACTGATGGCCACTAGATGCTGGCACAATTCATTTCAAGTCAGGTCTTCTTCTCAGTGATCCACCTAAAATCCTGAAAATATTAGGCCTAGAAAAGAGGAAGATTTAGGGGCGTGGCTAGTTTGGCTGTCTCATACACATTGGATACTGTCCTCAGGTTCAAGAGTCAGACAGCTTCATATCCATATATGGTCACTTCTGGCTCCAAAAACAAAACAAAACCAAAAAAACAAACAAAAAATCCCAACATGGTGATGTCCACATACCAAACTCCTGGCTTCGTCTCACTAGTCTATTCTTTGTCAACAACCCGAGACGTCTCATGCACAATTTTGGCAACAACATCTGAATTATTCTCCACATATTTTGGTAGAGATTATATTAAAAGGTGTAAATGCTTTGAAACATAATCCGTTGTGAATTAGGAGAACACACCACAGAAGAAATCCCCCTGCTCTAAATGTTCTTCATGGTTTGATCTGCTGCAGTCGAGCCAAATAAAAAACACAATATAAAACAGCAGTTTACTGAGCAGTACATCCATATTTCTCCCTCCACCTGCCAGTGCAGGGGCTTCTTGGGGTTAACATGTCCCACCGCTTCACATCAGGTCAGATCAGGACACTCAGTCGTCAGATGGGATTTTGTTCACACATCATCCTTGTTTTCCATTGTTGTCGTGTTAATGTGGAAAGCTTCACAATGAGATACACCGATACAAGTCATGAATTAAATAACAGGGGGAGATTATATGAAGCCTGGAAAACACAACAATAGAAAAGCTGGAAGACATCATCAGGTTTTTCTGGTGCTGAGCCAGCACACCTTCACTTGGAGCCACGGCAGGAAGATGATCCACAGTGTGTCATCTGTCCCTGGGTGACGCCTTCGTGAGAGTTTGGCTCCTTGTAAAGGATCCATTGTGTGAAGCAGAGTTGTATGGAGACACTGTGCTTCCTTTAAGTAGTGGGGTCTGGTCCAGTCTCCCGCTCCTCACAACCTGTTATGAGGCTCATCTCACTGCAGACATTTGAAATTTGCCGTCGCAGAGAAGCAGGTAACACCACTGGTGACGTGTCTGTGTGATGTACTGATACAAAATTAGTATAGAAAATTATACAGCTTGTATCAGTAGCTAAAGAAAATGTCTCCCCAGTTGTTTTCAAAAACTTTTTCTTGTTTCAAGCTGTACTGCAATGACCAACAGGGACTTTTTAAAGAATAGGAAAAGTAATTTCTCTACTTGTAATCCCCACCTTAAGTAATAGATAAACAAAGGCAAACATTCATTCGACACTTTGAGGAAATTCCTTCTCTTAGGAAGGAAAAGAAAAGTGTCTACCACCAAAATACATGTACAGTATGAAGTCCTGTCTTCTTGAGGAAGTTGGTGGTTTTATGAAGTTTCTGAGAATCTCTACATAACTCGTAACTGGTGGTGTAACAAAAAATGTTGTCGAGTTGTTGAAAGGCTGACATTTAGTTTTATTGGCGGAGGTAAAGTGATTACTTCAAGGACTGATTTCAGACCTTTAAGACAGAATGTGAGGATAAAATGTATACCGTATTTTCTGCACTATAAGCTCCACCTAAAAGCCTTTAATTTACTCAAAAACCGACAGTGCGCCTTATGATCCGATGCGCCTTATATATGGATCAATACTGGTTAATTATGGCTGCCGTAGTCAGGGGGCGTATATTGTGATTGCACTAACGTTTGATTTACCGTAGCGGTATCAGACTGTTTCTTTTACGTGTTTACTGAATCAGGGAAAAGTTCCCTCCACGTTTGTGATGCACTAACTAGGTG
>OOFC01012326.1:2978-19425 GCA_900323345.1 Pseudochromis fuscus
TTTCACCTGCATTTGTTGTCTGTTGATCTCAACATTACAAAAAAATCATAGAGTGGATGAAGCAAGTCAGGCTCAAAAATGAAGCCAATGCACAAGTGCAAAAAAAGTGCAATACTCCCAATGGCCACTAGATGCTGACTCAAAAAAAATTCATTTTCAACTGAAATATTCAGTCAATACATTTTTCCACAAATCATTCTGATGTCATTAACTAAACTTAGCTCTTCTTCTCAGTGATCTGGTGTCCATCTGAAAAAAAATCATAATTTAATAGATATTAGGCTTCAAAAACAGGAAGATTTAGGGGTGTGATTAGCTTTGTCGACAGGTCTGGTCTCCGATGTGTCTGGCACTGAAGTCGAGTCTCATTCACACTGGACGTCAGGACCCGCCTCCTCATTCCTTCCATCATGTCCAAATATGGTCAACTTCTGGCTCCAGAAACCTATAAAAAGTTCTCAATTATTTTTGTTTTTTCTTTTTTGTGGAAAGATCAGGTATTAACCAAGGAACTAATGATTTTGGGTGAAATCACAGGATGGCATCATGTCCAAAAACCACACCACACACACACTCACACACCACTGGCTACAGAGCTGCCATGTAAGGTGCTATCCATCGAGCTCAATTTAGACTAGCAGGTACATTACAAAGAGAACTGCTAATAGCTAATTCACCTACTTTCAATGGCATCAGCTTGACAAACTATAAACAAATACAGGTTCAAAATTGAGCTTAAATAAGAACAGCAGTACCTACTTCAAGCTTACATTACAACAACCCATAATGAGCTTACAGGGTGTTTCTTTGTTGATTTCTATTTAATTTTATTGTATTGTTTTCCACATATTTGGGATGATGTTAATATGTTTTCAGTAGATTAACCAAAAGAAATATTTAATTAGCTCCATTTGTTTCACAAAAACCAAACTGAGCTGATAAAAAGCAGGAGAAAACTCAGAGATTTGCTTAAAAAAATAAATAAATAAAGATGAAGGGGGTGGTGAGTTGGCTGAAAAATCCTAACTTCAGCTGTAATTATTACAATTACTCACATATGTGCATCAGACATGATTAAATTTATGAACCAGGACAGGTGATATTAAAATTTCACCATCTCCCCTGGAGAAATAAATTCAGAGAAGGGGTTTGAATGGTGGACATGATTGTTTAGCTCAAAGCACCTCTGAGCCTCAGCACAGCATCACAGAGCTGCTTCAGCGGCTGTAGCCACACAGCAGTCTAGCATCTGTCACTCTGAATCACTTTGTCCCTCATGTTTTCTAGTGAATGTGACAGCTTTATTTTTTCCCAAGCTAAATCCTTTTTTTTCCTTTATCATTTTAAAAGCACGCCACAATGTCCTTCCTACCTGTACCAGTCCTCAAGCTGATAATTCTGTGTGTGTGTCTGTGTGTGTGTGTGTGTGTGTGTGTGTGTGTGTGTGTGTGTGTGTAGGCGTGGCTGCTGCTGTCTCATACCCACATACCCCTTTCATATTCACACACTCAGCAGTCAGCGCCCGTGTGCCTGCCCGCCTGTCTGTCTGTCTGGAAAACAGGGCTGTTTCCACGGCGACTTGTCTCCATGACGACAGTCACCCCATCCTCATCCCCTCTTCTTCTGTTAAGTCTCTTGCCTCCATAATCCACGCCCCCCTCCCAATTCCTCATTCCAGTCTGTCGTCTCACCCCATTTACACCCCACCAAGCCCCATCATCTCTTTCTCTCTCTCTCTGTTTCACACCCCGTCTCTATGTCGCTCTCCCAATCCTCAAGAGAGAAAAAGTGAAGGAGATAAAGGGGGACCATTCCTGACATGATCCTCTTTTTCTTGGACTTCTGGAAGTGATAGGAGAGGAGGCGAGCAAACCGGAGGGGGTAGAGATGGAGAGTGTTGGTGAGAGGGTGGGTAGGTGGGTGGATGGAGGGAAAGATGGAGGCGTAGGGATGGGTGGAGGCCGTAATCCTCAGTGCACCACTGTAATGGTGACCCTGTTTCCTTATCCTTTGAACAGCCAGGAAAAAGGTGGGTTTTGTGCCAGAAAACACAGACACACACACACACACAGACACACACACAGTGAGAGATGGCAGCACGACTGTAGCTGCAGGGCATACATCTGGTGGAACTGTGGGCCAGTAGACACGTGTTGGTGAGGGGAAGATGAATCAGGTCGCACAACACAGCCTAATGATCTCTGAGGGAATTAAGGGGGGGAGCAAATATCCTTCATGTCCGTGTCATTAACCTGGGGATTGGCTGGGTGTGTATGTGTGTGTGTGTGTGCATGTGTCTGAAAGGGGGGGTTGCTGCAACTCATCATCAGGCTCAGGTGTGACACCCCACATCCCCACCCATCACATACACACATACAAGGAACCATGGGATTTTCCTCCCCTCCGCCAGATGATGAGAGCAGATAGAGAGAAAGTAGGCCAAACAAACAGCCGTCGCCGCTGACTACCATTACATCACACAGAAAGCCAAAAAAAAAAAAAAAAACCAACACAAACACAGAGGCTCATGCGTTCACATGCACAACCCCAGCACAGGGACGGGATGGGATATCCTGTTTTTGTTGTGCTTGCAAATGGAAAGCAGTGAAAACACTGAATTAAACGGATAGAAATACAAACAGCAGACAAGCCTCTGGCTCCGACAGCAACTTTCCATTAAGTTGAGAAAAAGGGAGTGTTTTTTTTTTTTTTTTTTAAAGTTTCTCCTGACCAGCATCTTCTGCCATCTCGGTCCCCATCTGTCTACATCACATATTTTCATCCAAAGACAACAGAGTGTTTTCCAAGAAACAACAGAATGTGAGAGAGACAGAAGAAGGAGTCGCGGAAAGAAAAACATTGGAGTGTGCATTAAAACTATCAAGAATTATTAGCCTCAGGGTGTGGGTGGCTGGTGTGTGTGTGTGTGTGAGAGAGTTTGGTAAAAGGATTGCGCCTGCAACATACTGCAGTGTGTGCTGAGAAGTACTGAGTGCTGGATTAACCTGTTAGCGAGGCCCCGGGGGCACAAATTTGCTGCTGGGCTGTCAATTAACACCCAGCCCCCACAAAATACCTATCGCCATTTGTGCTTTGTGAACCCTGACTCGTCCAAGTTCTCATTTAATACAGTCCACACAGCGGAGGACAGAAGGCAGCTTTATTGTAAGCTACCACCAGCTACATCCAAGGCCTCTCATGCACATCGACTGGGAGTGAGGAAGGTTTGGTGTTGTGTTCGCTGACGCTTGCTTCTCTGGTTGGAAAAACATTAATCAGATCTTACAGGTGGGATGAAGAAAAGAAAGATTTATTAATCTACACCCGAGCAAAAAAGTGGCAGCAAGCTCGAAACAGATGGTGGGCTTATAGGTTATTTACAATAACTGTATGTATAGAAATGGATGCAGCAACCAATCCCGATGTGCACAAAAGAGCAATACCACTGATGGCCACTAGATGCTGGCTTCAAAAAACTGTCAAAGGCAACTCTTCTTCCCAGTGATGTGGTGGTCCATCTGAAAACCATTTCATCATTAAGTAGATATTAGGTTTCAAATAGGCAAATATTTAGAGGTGTGGTTAGTTTGATTGACAGGTCTGATCTCCAATGAGACCAGTCTTGATCTCAAGTTGCATACACATTAGGCAGTGTCCTCAGGTTCAAGGGTGTCCTCACTCTTCCATTCATATCCAAGTATGGTCACTTCTGGCTCCCAACAACCAACATGATGACATTCAAATGCCAACTGCACAAACCAGAGGGTGACATCATGTTAGCTTCCTCCTACCTATATATAGTCAGTGGGCTAATTTCCTTGATCAACACAACAAATCTTAGTACCAACACCACTCCTGCAAGCAACTTCTTAAAACCACTTCCTCTTCACTTCTCTGAGATTATTGTCTAAACCACTTACTTTCAGCAACTTTAATGCCCGCATAGCACACCTGCCAATCATCCATAATTCACAGAAGCACACACATTTGTAACACTAAGTGAAACTTCTACAGATACCCTCACATGACCCCAAATATCTTTCCTTCTGTGCCAAAATCAAAAGCAGTAACAGTGGCTTGAGTCCACATCTTCCTTGATGACCAAGCTGTTTGAACTGCAAGATTAACTTATAGCAAGGCCTTGGCAGACTGAGCAGAGGTGGACTTAATAAGGGCGTGAGAATGAGCGATAGGGAGAATTTGAGTCTGCTGCCAAAACTAAAACACTATCAAGGTCTGAGCTCACGAGCAGAAAGTAAACAACTTCCAGCCGGCTGGGGTCACATTCAAATAATCACTTCAGAAATAGAAAGACATACCAGGGAAATAGATGTATGAATAAGTCATCTACATCCTCCTCCACTTATTACTGATATAAGGTCCTCTTCTTGAGCTCACATTCATTCCTGAAATAGACTAATATAAATATTTCCTTTTCAAACTACCATTTCAGTCACTGTGCATCATTCATACCCAACATTTCTTTCTATCATAAACAAATGATGTTTATGTTTAAAGGTCAATGAAATAATAAAACTAGGAAGCACTCAGAGGGTGCAAACCTCCATCATGGCATAATCCAGCTGTACCGATGCTATAGACTGAACACTGTTGCCCTCTTGTGGTGAACTAGCAACACTATCTTGTTAAAACATTTGCCCTTTTTAAGAAATAGGGTGGGACCACATCCTCTGATCTCCAATAGTTTTTTCCAGAGGCAGATCACTGAATTCAGCCTTACGTTAGCTGGTTAGCATGCTTAACTCATGCATCAGTCATGTCATTCAGTTGCTAGGCCAGTATCACCGATCATAACATGAAGGTGGACCCTGGTTTAAAGACCAGAACATTTTTTTAACTCATCTAATTACTCTATCAGTTCTAATAAGACCTGAAAACCTTGACAAAACTATCTCCAACTGAAATTTAATGAAAAAGTTAATACTGACACAAGGCCCCACTTCAAGAGAAGGCCACAAGATGAGTTTATAATTCATTTTTTCTTGATATTGTACTTCAGTGATCCTGGGCCCTGGGGCAGTTACTTATTTTGCCCATTTAGTAATCCAACCTTGTGTTATTTGTACATTCCTGCATGCCTCAGAGACTGCTGTTTGTCCTTGTATGTTCGGGTGAATATACGTGAGCTGAATAGGGTGGGTGTGTGCATACCTACCTAGTATATATGCTGTTTATATAATGCTGGTGAGGACAGTCCTTGGGCGTGTTTATGTACATAGTTCTGTACATGTTTCTGTGTATCCCTGTGTAAGCACCTGTGCAGACGTTTGTGTGTGGATAAGTGTGTTTATTCCCAGCAGGTCACCTAAGGTAGCAGACAGACCAGGCTGCAGCGTGACTCATCCTCAGGCCTGTTCCCTGTAATCTCTTCTGCTCATGTCCAGGCAGTAGCTGTTTACATAATTACTTCCCTGAATACATTAATGCCAGCCTCTTATTCTCATTCTGCGCAGTCATCCCGGCTTCTCTCCTCTCATGCTACCTGCGGAGTCTGCTAATGATGGACTGAATTTGTTTATTAATGCAGCCAGGTATGATTATCATCTGAATAGCAGCGAGAAGAATATGATTACAACCAAACGCTTTGTCAACAAGCCAAAGTTTCTGTAATGCCCTCCTGATGCGCATTTATGAAGATGATTAGCAATTTCTCACAGTGCTTACCACTTACACACCACTTTTTACACACACACACACACAGTGAGAGACTGCCCTTCTGCTGTCTGACTCGGCAATGACAAAGTACAGAGCGGGAAGGGTTTAGGTTTCCTGTCTCTGAGGTTGGTGGCGGTGCTTCGCCAACATCCTGGAATTCACACACATCTCACACTCACGCATACACTCGCAGTGACAGATGTAAACAGTTTTGCATGCGCTTAACAGCTGGTCACATAACCCCCAGTGACTTGGCTGCTATAAAAACTTCAAAAGAGCAAACACACTCGCGTTACGCTCAGCTTAACTGCCGGTGGGTTGGTAGTTAAATTCCAGGCTGTTTGTGAAAGGGAAATGGCTGTTTTTTCCCCCCTTTATGTCCCGCTCTGCTGCAGCAGCTGCCGGCCAATCAGGGGCCGGCAGACAACAGCGCCAGGGTGCCAGGGTGGAGGAGAGGGGGAGCGGTGCATGCTGGGAGGGAAATGAGGGGAATTGTGGGATGGATGTTCTGGCAGGGTGGAGAGTTGTTGGAGCTCGGTACCGACCTTGTCCCCCGCTGAGGAACGCAGGTTAGGGATTAGGACTGATGGATGAGGATGGAGGCGGGTGGAGGAGTCCTGCTGAGGCGGAGAGAGAGAGCGAGAGGGGAGGACGGAGGAAACAGCTGGGACAAGCAAAGTGGAGGTGGGGGAGGAAAGAGAGGCATGCCAGCATTTTGTTCGAAACTTCCTGGAGAGGCAAACACAAACAAACAGCGTCGGACAGCTCGAGGGGGGAGAGAGGGAGGGGAAGGAGAGGAGAGGTGAGGTGGAGAGGCACAGCACGAGCTGATCCAGCAAAGACTGAGACGTGAATATAAATGGATATGAGAACAAAATGTGTCTTTATAATTGTCTGATAAGCATGTGAATGGAGGATTTTTAAATTGTATTTGTTATTTTGTTCACAAAAAACTCCAGAATAAGTAAGGATATGAAAGTTGTTGAACCTTTTTTTACGAAACAAAATGAGCTTGACTGACATCTAAGGTGTGGCAGCTCACTCTGTCATCATTGTTATTCCTATGTCGAGATTCTCTAATTCCCATAATGGAGTCCTGCCGCCTAACGTCAACCTGAGCAAAGGTTTGACGACTGAGTTTAACTGGAAACACCTGTGTGGGAGGCTTTAATTTCATTAAAACTAGGAACTGTCTGCCTTATTCACTGTGTAACAAAGACTGGAGGCTCACACTGTAACGGTTTAATAAAGGATCAGTCAAAAAAGGCAAAGCATGATGTATAAAGTCAGCCGTCAGTGGTAATGTGTGGGTGCTGGGTCTTATGTAACCGTGGGTGTTAATCCAAGACATACATGTGGCATGAAGAATCGGATGAATAAAATACAATCAAACCAAACAAAAGGCCAGCAGAGGGAGATTGAACCAACAGGAAGTTCAGACTGTATGTAGAAATTGACAAAGCAATCAGGTCTCAAAAATGAAGTCAATGCAGACAGCAAAAAAGTGCATTACCGCCAATGGCCACTAGAGGCTGGCGCCTAAAAACTCCAACTGACTTCATCATTTTCATACACAGTCAATACATTTCTTCCATTTGAAATCAGACTCTATATAAAAATGGACAAAGCAACTGGGGCTCAAAAACGAGGCAGATGTGGAAGTGCAGAAAGTGTAATACCATAAACAGCCACTAGATGCTGGCTAAACTCAATTGACTTCAATCCAGTTGAGTCCAATGAGTCATGATGTCATTATTATTATTATTAAAGTCCACTCTTCTTCTCAGTGATCTCCATCTGAAAATCATTTATCATTAAGTGGATCTGAGGCTTCAAAAGGGGGGAGGATTTAGGGGTGTGGCTAGTTTGATTGACAGGTCTGGTCTCCAGAACGACTAATCCTGAAGGCCAGTCTCACACACATTGAGCGGTGACCTCAGGTTCAAGGGTCAGACCTCCGCCTCCTCACTCCATCCTTCATATCCATATAGGGTCATCTCTATCTCCAAACAACCAATAAATACCAAACTCCTTGTCTGTGAACCAGTGGTGATGTCACGTTAGCTTTGTCCATTTCAAATACAGTCTATGCTTCAACATGTGATAATCATCTAACATTTGGACTGAATTTGGAAAAAAAACATTCAATTTACAACCACATAAATATAAAGAGAAGAAGCTGGAACAAGCTAATATTTGTCATTTTTTTGCTTGGGAAGTATAGATGTAAATTGCCTAATTTACAAGGGATTCATCAAGAAATCAAGTCAGCACTGATGCTTTTTGTTTATAGGATGAAAATAATAATGAAGGCAAAGAGGAGAAAGGAGGAATGTCGACATGGAAACAGTGGATGACACAGATGCAGAGGGGTCATGGAGTTCAGAGAGGTTGTTTGAGGCCGTGTTGATGTTATAACACCACCTCGGCCTTTAATGTTAAACAAAGGCAGATGAAATTAAAGCAAATCGAGTTAGCAGACCTCCTTCACCTCGCTTCTGCTTATTAAGGCCAACACATAACCTCTGCTGTGCTGAAAACCAACGCCTCACAGAGGACGCCAAGGTTTATATGGGAAGTGAACACTTGTTTTTTTTTTTTTTTTCATCCAGCTTGTGCATTGTTTTGTTTTTTTCCTCCCTCCTGTACATACTGATGAGGCTGCATTTTACTTGATTAACTCTCTCTCTCCGGGTTCTCACGCATGCATCGGTTCACTTGTGCAGATTAAACCCACGTCGTGTCAACAGGGTTAGGCTGCATGCTTATATATCCATTTAACCACTAGCCACCGGCTGAATAGCGGTGACTCATCCCCAGCCTCCCTCCATCGCACCCTCCCTCCCTCTCTCGCCCCAAAGCCAGACTGATCAGGCTAAATCCAAGACTCATCAGTTGGATGCCCCGGATTCATCCCCTAGGATAAATATATACAATGTGTTTAACGGCTTAACGGGCCCTGTGCGCGTGCATACACACACACACACACACTCACACACACATAAACACAAGCTCACGGCTGTCTGTGTGTACATTTAGCAGTGCTGGCGCTGGAGGCAGTGAGAGATGGTAAACAAGGCATAGAGAACAAACTGACCTCCATCTCTCTTTCTACCATCCTGTTTTACTGCTCGTGCTCTGACCCCAATTAGTAACATAAAAGAATATAAATCAGGTAAAACCATAGTGGCTCGAGACTGGAAAACACTGTGTTCATTCTGCTCTGGGCATTTTGTTCAAGTGTGGTAACATAAATGAGACTACCATCACACTGCAATACATATATGTTTATATATATATACATCAGCATATGTCAGTGTTGTTTTTTTTCAGAAACAATCATAAATAATGGAGCACAAAGTAAGTCTGCGGTTGTGTCGACTTTCCTGGCTCCTTGCGTTTGTGTTAAATCTGCTCTCCAATAACTTTGTATTAGTGCTAAGGCAGAAGGCGAGACCCCCCGCTGTGTAACCTTACATCAGTGTCAAGATCCCCTACAGGCTTGTAAAACTGCTAAAGAAATAATCTCACCAGCTGCATATTTTCTGCTACGAGATATGTTGTAGCGCTTTAGCAAATGTGATCTGAGCGTTGATATTTTGGAGTTTAACAACAGCAGCCCAGCGGTTCAGGGCTAGCACATGTTAGGAGGAGGTTTGTCAGCCACTGGCCCAATAAGACCACTGAAAGCAAAAAAAAAAAAAAAAGGATTCGGAGTTTACAATTTCAATATACGCCAGCTTTGACTCTTTGCTTTGGTACAGTGCCAGGTCTGTTGTGCATTTTCATAATCACCTCGACGTCAAAAGAGTGCATGTGTGTGGGAGAGAAACATACCAAGCAAAACATGATGCGGTGAACCGTGCCCCGAAATGTCAAAAACAATATCTCGTAACTTAACTGAAATAAAATATCATGCGCTGATGGTATCTAATGGTGTAAGACAAAGGTTGATTTTATCATGTGCTGTGGTGTTCGCTGGAAAGTGGAAAAGCTAACAAAATATGCTAACCCACAGAATTGAACCAAAAATCCCATGAGGAGTTCATGAGGTTTTCACAGTGAGGCCTTCACTGGATGAGATTTTCAAAGACGCTGAAGGATCTGACCGACAGTGAAGCTGTTACTGAGAAGAAAAAAACAAGAGACGAGTCTTTAGTCTGAACGTGTTGCCAAGCAAAACTTTGAGCTAGCTACTGTTATTTCATTCGTTTTTCTGAAAAATAAAGGGTGTTTCTGTCTATATGTTAATAAACACTGGAGTCGTGGGCAAATCCAGGACCTGGAAGCTGAAACACTTTCCATGGCACTTTAACTGTTGGATCTTTATTGATATGTATTTCTAAGCTTTTATCATAGACTGGATACACAAATCGCTTCATCTTTAGAAATGCAAAAAAGTGCAATACTCCAGATGACCACTGGAGGCTGGCTGAAAACAACATGGCTCCAAATGTCTTCAATTCAATTGTCATTTTCAGTCATGAAATACTCAGTCAATACATTTTGTCGACTCTTCTTCTCAGTGATCCGGTAGTCCAAGAGTAAGATTTAGGGGCGTGGCTAGTTTGATTGACAGGTCCGAGCCCTGACGTTGAATGTTGAAGAATGTCGGTATATATTTATTAACACCTGTCATGTTTAAAATCTGTTTCTCCAGAAAGATAAACAAGGAAACCATGAAGTTCGTCAACAAGGTCTTACAAAGCTGTGTCCTCTGCAGTGGTGGACAAAGTACTCAACTTCAGTACTTAAGTCAAAGTACTGATACTCATGGTCAAATCTTAATCAACTACAAATAAAAGTCATTGGTTAACATGTTACTCAAGTTAAAGTACTAAAGTACTTACCTTTAAAAATAGTTAAGTATTCGAAAGTATTAGAAGGACATTTTCTAATATCAGTACATTGCTGTATTGTTGTCCGTGCCGGAGTCAATCCCCGACGAACGTATGCTTCCTGTTAATGTGGTATTTTAATCTGAAAGTACTTCTATGAAAAGAAAACTCTAGTTAACATGCTATGTAGCGTTTTTAAAAAAACGTAAAACGACAAAACTGTGCTGTTTCCTGTCTTCCCTCTTTATTGTTCGGGTTGCTGCCGGTCACTTCCTGCCGATTTGCGCATGCGCGACAGTAACTCTACCTGGACAAACTGCCTGAAACCCATTGCCAGCATAGACTGTATATAAAGTAAGTAACGACACACTTCCTGGGAATGTAGTGGAGTCCAAAGTACAATATTTGCCTTTGAAATGTAGCGAAGTGAAAGTAAATGTTTTCAAAAAAACAAATATTCAAGTAAAGTACAAATAATGAAAAAAATGTACTTAAGTATAGTACTCAAGTAAATGTACTCCATTACTGTCCACCACTGCTAATACATAAGTTTACACTTAAACTAGACTGAAGTTTTTCCATCCACCGGCACCTGAAAGTAGTAAAGCTTACCAAGAGTCCTAGTTACCAAGGTCTGCATACCCAGTGCAAGAGATTTGAGTTCAGGTGAGATGCATCTGCACTTGCAAAACATGAAGAAAACAAGAAAATAATAAATATATATTCATGTCCTTTTTATCCAGTGAACAGTAATCAGACAGTCTACAGTGACAGTGTCGAGCTGTGAGCTGATTTTTTCTATTTGAACACCACCATATTGGTTTTTTGGATCCCTAAATGACCATATTTGGGTAGGGAGGAACGAGTAGGTGAGTTTGACCCTTGAAGCTAGGGTCACTGCCCCATGTGTATAAGATTCAAAACAACCACGCCCAAAATATTTCTCGTTTTGAAGCCATGGTCAAGTAGAGTTAAGTAGATATTAGGCTTCAAAAAGAGGGATATTTAGGGGTGTGGTTAGCTGGATTGGCAGGCCTGATCTCCAATGAGAGAAGTGCCGAACGCAAGTCTCGTACACATTGATCTCAGGTTCAAGTGTGAGACATGCCTCCTTCCTCCATATCCAAATATGGTCACGTCTGGCTCCAAAACAAACATGGTGCTGTTCAAATCCAGATCTCTTGGCTTCAAAACAGGTCTCCACAAACAGGTGACTCATTTCATCCATTTCTAAATACACTCTATGGGAATAATATACAGTGACACCCATATTCTCAGTTTTTCTTGCCACATTAAGTTGCACAGACCGTATGATGACCATGTAGCCAGGTGTGGCTCCCAGAGAGTTGATGAAGGAGCTGAGAACAGAAACAGCCATGTAGGACGTGAAACTGCGACTGCAGTCCTTAGCATGAGGACACTGTCCCAGCTTCACTGACGTACTGCTGCCTGCTGGGTAGGAGGCGGACACACAGCTGCAGTTGTGAAACACCTGGGAAAGAGAGAGGAGACTGAAATCTTTACTCAGAATCAGGTAGGTGTTTAGTTTTCTAAACACGAACTCAGCAGAAATATACAGATGTGCCACAAACCTTTAATACACACACTAAAAAAACACAATATGTGGGACAGGCAATGATAAATTGAGGTAGAGAGAGTGTAATGAGAAAGGAGAAAGGAAATATTGTGGTTGCTGCTAAAATGATTGAAATGAATAGCATTAAATAAATTTCTTCAGTCCGATTGTCAGTGATTTATCATGATTTGGGTAATAACATTATAAATTACTATTTAAAAACAAAATCACATTTCAAAGTGGCAGTGTGTGAACTGTGAAACCTCAATACTCAGTTATAAAGACACTCTTGGCCTAAATATCTCCCACAGGTGGCTGATTAGCAGGTTTACTATAAACAGCGTCCCTACTGTGTTCTTGCCGTGTCCACTGGAGCTGAGGCAGCCGGCCAAACACGGGGAGATGTAGGTGATGCCGCTGTCCGAGCACACGGGGTCCCACTCCTCTGCCGAGCACGAGCAGTCTCTGTTACACTCTGCGTAGAGCATCTCTGTGTTGTATGATACCGTCTTTGTCCTGCAGGGGTGAGACGATGCACAGTCTTGTAAAAGTAAATATGAGTCACGGTTTGCTAAAGCCGTGCTGATCATGTTAGTACTGACCCGTTGTATGAGACGGTGAGGCCGGCCAGGGGGATGTTGTCGCACTTGGTCCCAAACTGCAGCAGCAGGAGGAGGTACGCCATGAAGGAGGTGGCGAAGGAGAGTTGAGCTCCCGACACCACGCTCAGCTTGTACCTCTTCATCAGCAGTCCTCCCAGGAAGATCCCCACTGCGACTGCCGGCAGGTTCAACACACCTAGGAGAAAAAACACACAAGGGGGTCTGGACACTGGTTTCAGTGGCAGAGCTGGAGAGGTGTAAGTGTGAGACACCAAGTATAAGAGGCTCTCAGGTGGATTTTTATCTTTACATTTTTGTATGAGAGATGAATACCTCCTAACCACAGAGAACTCACATTACCTCAGTTAAACCTCCAGTTTAATCCTTCATTGGAAACTCATTGAAACACTTGGATATTACTGGAGGATACTACAAAGTAATCAGGTTATTCTTGTTGCTATGTTGAAAATCAAGCTCAATAAAGTGGTTATATGTGGTTACTTGCCGATCACTAAAATAGGGGGGAGGGGGATGCCATTTTTTGTAATCCTCTGAAGTTGCTAAATATGGTAACTTGCCCACAAAGAGTTAACAGCTCTGCTTACATGCAGTCACAACTCTACCAGTCATTAGTTGACCATTAGCATCAGAGAGCTCTAAGTCCTCCTTGCTCATCTTATAGGTCACACCTCTTCAAATCCGAATCTATATAATTCATCCATCTTGGTATACATCAAATCTTCCTTAGACTGTCATTGTATTGAACTTTATTTCCAGTTGTACGGTTTCACTTGTTAAATAACCATCTTCTTACAATGTTATTATTGTTGTTATTAATATTAATAGGAGGTTTAGTTTCTATAGGAAGAAACTAAATCGTTTTTTGTTTGTTTACCTATGAGGAAGTTAGCTCTGGATGCTGACTGTCCAAACTGCTGCTCCATGTATTTGGCTTTGAAGGTGAACAGGCCGATGAAGGAGTTGAACTTGAGGATGCTCCCACAGAGAAGCAGAAAATAAGCAGGAGTTCCCAACAGGCGCCTCAGCGATGGGAGGAACCCTGCACGAGGACATCCAGTTGTAAATACAATACAGAATAGACACGGAGAAAAAGATTGTCTCCACTGTACCTTTTGCGATTTCAGTCAGTTTGAAGTTGTGATTGTTGTTGAGTGCGACCCCCTCCGCCCCATCCAGGGTCTCCTGGGGAGGAGCTGTCTTGCCCTCGTCGCCCTCCTGCCTGGGCAGCGAGCGGGGCAGGAACAGGAAGGGAATGCTGGAGATGAGCAGCAGGACGGAGGACACCAGAAAACCCATCCACCAGGCACCCACCCAGCGGGAGTCTTTAGGAGTGATGGTCACACTGTCTGCATGAGAGAACAGCAGGAGCAGGAAGGCACTGATCATAGACTGGATATAGAAATGTGTGAGGCAAAAACAATCAGGCCAGCACAGAGGAGCAACAATGTGCAGTACTCCTGAAGGCCACTAGATGCTGGCTCCATAAAACTCTTGATCCAATTGACTTCAATTCAAAAATGGTCATTTTCAGTCATGAAATTGAGATGATTTTGGGGCGGGGTTAGTTTGACGGACAGATCTGATCTGAGACGGGTCCTGAATTCCAGTGTCATTCACTTTGGACAGTGTCCTCAGGTTCAAGGGTCAGACCCATGTCATCCCTCCTCCTTTCTTATCCAAATGTGGTCACTTCTGGCTCCAAAAGGCCAACATGGCAATATTCAAATTCATCCACAAAGTGACATCAGGTTAGCTTAGTGCATAAACATCTATGGTACTGACCTAAATTTATTGGAGAAAAAAAGATTAATTGTGTCTGAACTGCCAGGAGTGGGACACAGTGGTGAAACCGCACACTGTAGGTAAACTAGTCATCATTATAATTAGTATTTTTTGAGTGTAAATGATTGAGATTTGGGACAGTTTTTCGAAGGGAGAAAATTTTTCACTAATCTCTTCTGAGAAGTGTGCTGCCTGTTTTTCTGTTACCATATCAGACCTTTGCACTACGAGCAGCAGGCTCGGTCTAAATGAGGCTTTAGGCAGAAAGTCCCCCCAATCTGCCGTCACAAAATGTGTGACTTGGGCCAAAACAGTCTCTTTATTTTAACTTTATGAAAAGCTTCTCGATCCTGCACAGCAGTTATTCAATTTACATCACTCACAGTTTTCCAAGAGAGTTATTTCAAGATGAACATAATCACTTTAATCTGCAGATTTAATCCATTTTAGATCTCTATGATGACACATTTGTCACAAAACAAACCCATGACACTTACCCATGTCAACATATCCAATGTCAACATATAGTTTGGCACAGTAGGAGCCCAGGAGAAATCCAAACATGGGGCCCAGGAGGGTAATGGTTTGGAGACACGCTGCCAATCACAAAATAATCAGGAAATGTTATATTATTGTCTACAAGAGTTTGAAAGAAATATTCAACTTAACCCCAGTGGGATTAAGTCTGAGTCCAGTCCAAATTGATGGACTGGCCAACCCGCTGACACTGCCATCCATAGAGATCCACTGCTTGTCTGTGTGACTATCAGAAAGCAACACTGTACTTATATGCTAACTGCTACCTAGCTGCACAAGGCAACATTGTATCTTCATTGTAACAACTGGTACAGAAAAGGTTCCTACGATTCCAGCATGTATCAGTCTTACCTTTGTCGTCCTCCACAGACGGCTCTATCTGAATTTCTGGCACTTCTAATGTTTTAAGAGTATGAAAATAAGAGTTAAAGTTGCTCTAATTTGTAAAAGAATTTAGATGATTTGATTGAAGTGGTGAATAATTAAAAAGTACAACCTTTTTCCTTTTTTTGCTCACAGGATCATACAGTTTATAAACAGTTTTTGGCGTGTGAAGCTGTGAGAAATCCCACTGAAACTCAAAGTCAGAGCAGATATCTTACCAATGTAGAAAGGAGAGTTTTCAGCTTTAGCAAAGTCATCGATGTAGGAGATGCCCAGAGGTGTGACTGGAGTTTCTCCGATCCCCCGCAAAGCGTTCCCCAGGAACACATAGATCCACATGTTGGACCCGGACTCTCTCACACAGACTGCAAAATGACAAACAGTGGAAATCCATTAAATCCTGGCAGTCATGATTCAAAGATGTGAGGAACCAGTGTTTTTAATTGCATTGTGATTTCAACACAACAAGAATGTTTTATTAAAAATTCATAGAGTAGTTTTCCTCCTTAACTCAGCCTCTCTGACATATTGTTTCAAACTAACACTTCAGTATGGAGTCCCTAAAGGGACATGGAGAAAAAAAAAATGATGAAGAAAGAATTAAAAAAGTGCCGGTATCTAGTGCGCACCAGATACGTATCTCGTGCACACGAGATAGCATTTCCGGTAAACAGAAGAGTATGCATAATTTGTTCAAATCTTCAGTTCATTAATTAGCTTGAAAATTGCTGAACACCGCCATCCACAGGCGCTATGCCACTTTAAGGTGGACCGGGAGATTCAGCCTCTTCTGTATACCGGAAATGCTAACTTGAGATAGTTATCTGGTGCGCACCATAGACATATACACTAGACCAAGGGTGGGCAATCCTGGTCCTCGAGGGGACCAGGATCGTTAGCAAGCTTCTGCAGAGCTTAATGATGAGCTGGTCATTTGAATCAGGTGTGTTGGAAGAGGGAAACATCTAAAACATGCAGGATACCGGCCCTCGAGGACCAGGATTGCCCACCCTTGGTCTAGTGTATATGTC
>OOFC01012326.1:29159-42689 GCA_900323345.1 Pseudochromis fuscus
CTTGCTTAAACTTAAAAAAAAAAAAAAAAGGAAAAATATAAATAATGTAAGAATTTAAAATGATTAAAAATGAAATATGTGATGTACTATGTATATGTACTCACCCAGAGTTCTTACAATCAGCGTCTGCATACCCAGAGCCAGTGACTTGAGGTCTGGCTGTATAGACCTGAAATATAGACCAAGAGTCAGTATAATAGACGTTAATATGAGCCTCAGGGACTGAGGTCTGTTTTGGGGTGAATTTATTGCAAACAGCAAACTCACCAAAAGACATGTTGAATTTAGCAGCTTATTGTCAGAATTCAGACTCCACTACCAAACCTTAAAGTCCTAGTTAAATGATTATATCACCGTCACACAGCCATGAAAGATGCAACCTGAGCTGTTAACCGTTTCTCTGACCTGAGCAGCACGATGTATCCCGGCGTGCCCCCGCAGGCGGAGATGAAGGACCCCACCACCGACAAAGCCATGTAGATTTTGAATTTACTGTCACAGTCGCCCTTCCTCTGGCACTGGCCCAGCACCACAGACATGTTCGCCACTGCAGTCGACATCTCTCCAATGCAGGTACAGTTATGAAATGCCTAAAAAAATGTAATAATCACCTTCATTAGTGGTACATGATGCTTGTGCATAGCAGTTACTGCTCTGAGAACAGCAACATTTTTATTATGTTTCTCTTATCTGCAAAAGTTATATGTATTCAACTTCTAATTTCATAACAATTAAAAAAGCCATTCATATCTAAGCTAATTTATTTACTATTCCCCAGAGAGAGGGCCTTCAGCTTCACCTTATGATCAAATATTAGGCTTATGAGCATATCCTGAATGCATAGTTAGCTGGGTAAAAAATGTAACACCGCAATCTGCCAGTGAAGTCAGTGTTCTGGCACAAACTGGCAGGAGTACAGGTGTGTCCGCTCATCTGTCTGTTTAATATAAATGTTTGCATGGGTCTTTTACCATTTCCTTTCCAGAACCTGTGGAGGTCTGACAGCCAGCCAGGCAGGGCGAGGCGTACGTCATGCCGTTGTAGCCACACACCGGGTCCCAGTGCTTCATCGAGCAGGAGCATCCCATGTTGCACTGCGACCGCAAAGTCTGTGGGTTGTAGGACACTTCAGGAGTCCTGGTGCACATGGACAGATAGAAAAATAAAACAGTGAGACATTTGTGGTAGTACTCTGATAATACTCTATGTGTCTGTGTGTGTGAGTACCACTCACCCCTGATATGAGACGGTAAGACCGGCCACCTCTGCATTGTCACATTTGATGAAAACCTGAATGGCAAGCATACAAAAGGCCCCAACAGAGGCAGTGATGGACACCCTGGCTGCTCCGATGACACCCAGCTTGAAACGCTTCAGTATGAAACCTCCTGTGATGATGCCCAGAGCTACTGCAGGCAGGTTGAGGATGCCTGGATGGATCAGAACATGACATGAAGACTTTTCACTGGTCACAATTTTTGTCCACAGTTACTATGCAAAGAGTAAAAATCTAAACTGAACTGGGAAATTACAAAACATCGTCTGTATGCATTGTCAAATTGTGATGAACTGTACTTGAACAAATGAACAAAATCCTGAAAGATTTGTTTTAATGGATGAATATTTTAAGAAGATAGTGTTGCAATTTCACCACAAGAGGGCAGCAGTGTTCAGTCTATGGCATCTGTACAGCTGGATTATGCCTTGGTGGAGGTTTGTGCTCTCTGAGTGCTTTCTATTTGGAAAATAAAAGAGCTGCTCCAGCTACGCACTGTAACTGCAGCAGTATCCCTGACTAGGAATGACTGCATGAAGACTTTGTTGTAATGCAATTACTGTATTTTCCGGACTATTGAGTGCACCTGTCTATAAGCCGCTATTGAATTTATTCGAACAGTTTCATGTGGTCCACTCTGACCGGGTCTGATGTGACGAGGCTAAATGTATCGGCAGCATGGTGCTTGCTAGCTTGTAAAAAGCCAACGTGCTTCGTGCCGCCGATACATGAGCAACACCGGTGTTTAAGCCACAGGGTTCAAAGCGTTGGAAAAAAGTAGCGGCTTATAGTCCGGAAAATACGGTAACCCCTGGTGCACTCACGTGCTGCTAACACTGCTGTCAAAGACATGCATAAAGCATTAAAATTGTTTTGTTCGGCAGCCAACTGTTGTTCTTCTAATGTTATGTTTTATAATAATAGGTGATTTTAGGACAATCCCCCTTCTAACAATGACACCATTAACTAGCCGCTCAGGTAAACAAGTCATAAAATACTAATCATAGCTACTCGACTTGATAAACACTCAACACACACAAAAGGAGAGCCCACAGTGGGCTATTTACTGCTTACATTTTCACCTTTATCAGTCACAATCACACTTCCCTTCAATAACATCATTGTTTCGGTTGCCATGGGCGACAAACTGCAGCAGGGTTATGACTCTTTTACCTATGAGGAAAATGGCTTTGGAGGCCGCCTGGCCGTAGATCTGCTCCATGAACTTTGGCTTGAAAGTGATCATGCCGATGAAGCCGTTGACGACCACCAGGTAGGTGAGGATCATCATCGAAAAGATGCTGTTCTTGAACAGTCTCCTCAGAGATGGAATGAAATCTGGTGAAGAACAAAGAGGATGTTATTGCTTTAAAGACTTTCTATTTCATATCATCTACCTCATATATCATCAACATATTTAGAAAAGGTTTGCTTATATCTATTATGACCTGAACTGTCACAGTTTTCTTCCACTTAGATAATTTATTTGCTTTAAATGTTTATTCTGTTACAATCGGCTGATTTCTGGAAAAAACTATTCAATGTCTTTGCCATATGCTTCGTCTTGATCATACACACGGTTGATGATTAAACACATCACTTGTAAAACCCATAAAAAAAATTATGACATATTTCACGCTGTTTAAAATTGAGACATTTATGACCGACTGTGTTAGAGGTCAGGCCTTTTTATTGAACTTTCTTTGAGTTTTATGGGAGGTTAAATGGTAAAATTATCTCATCTGCCTTATCTAAACAGCATGTTACCTTTAGCCAACTCCTGAAACGTGACTGGCTTCTCCTTTTCCTCGTGATCTTGGGTTTCCTCTGGCAGGAAACTCTCCTGCTCTCCCACCGTGGCAAGCTCTGTGCTTTTACTCTGGCTCTCCTCCTGCCCCTGCTTGGGCAGAGACTTGGGCAGGAACCAGAAAGGGATACTGGATAGCAGAACCACTGTGCCGGTCACTATGAAGCCCAGCCACCAAGCTCCCACCCAGCGAGAGTCTTTGTCGGTGATGGAGATGGTCTCTGTGGGAGAAGGAAAGTTATGCAACAGGTTAAGGGCTATCATTAATAACAATCTTTGATACGACAGCAGGAGGGCATGAGTCCTTCTGTCCAGGCTCTGTCAACAGCTCTAATCCATGAAGTAAACAGTGAGCTCCTCTTACTATGTCAACAGAGAGAAAGGGTTTTGCTTTTTCAGTACAACCTGGTTCAAAGAGGATAAAGGTAAAGTATTTTTGCTGAGGAGATTCTGATGCAATCGTGTGTTTCCTGTTAACCATAGATCATATCCTAATTACTCAAGCCATTACTGACATTCCTAGGAAACACATTACTGATGCAGGATACTGGAAAAGGCCTGGATTGCAGTTGTGCACCATTGCAAAACTACTTAAATCAATGTTGTACTTTTTAGTGCTGATATTGAAAAGCACGATACCTAAATCCACAGTTCCAATGTCCACGTAGATCTTGGCGAGGAAGGACCCGAGCATGAAGCCAAACATAGGCCCTAAGATTCCTACTGTATGGATACAGGCTGGAAAACAGACAAAGAAAGAATAGTGACATAACATATTTAAACATTACCAGAAAGGACAGTGGTACACTATTGGCATACAGTGAAGCAACAGCAATAAAGGGTCAGTAAAAGCTGAAAAAAAAGGGATCTAAGACGGTGAAAACGATAAGTTAGAAAAAAAGATAAGAAAAAAGGTTACAGTATGTAAAATACAATAAAAAGCAGCACAGACTGTAAAGTTGTACAAAGGTAACTGACCCAAATAGAAAGGAGTGTTCTCTTCTTTAGAGAAGTCATCCAGATAGGATACCCCCAGAGGCATAATGGGAGTCTCTCCAATCCCACGCAGCATGTTCCCCAAGAACACGTAGATCCACATGGACGAGCCGGCCGTGTGTTCGCAAGCTGAGGGGACAAAGACCGGAGTTAAAGCTGTGCATAGCATAGACTGTAAAGGCTGGATTCACATCAGTGGATTACAGAGAGATACTATATCTCATCTAATGTAGTGAATGTGTTCGCAACAATACCTGCTCTGGTGTGGACGTCAGGAGTCTCATCTTCATCGGTTATGCTGTGGTTGGACAGACAGGGCAGGATGGTCTCAGTGCTGTTGACATCAGTGCTGTGGGACACACTGGTCTCATATTTATACCTGGAAAATATTGAAGAATATGACAAAAATGTTAGGTTTTCTGAAAGCTTTTAATAATTTAAACATAACATGATGTTCATATGCAAATATCAAGCATACATTTCTTGGAGGCCGGCAAGTTGATTGAACTACAAGTCTGTTGTCCACAGCCTTTTTCCCCGAAAGACAGTCAAGGCAGGCGCTGAGAAGCTTTATGGTTTTTGACACACTAAGATGAGCATGGTGGGTACCATCACTTTCTCCGTACGCTATTTCTCAAGAGCCCTCCCTGTTTTTACATTCCAGATGTCTCGCCATGGCGCCAACCTCCTGGGTTTTGACCTTTTCTGTGCCTTGGACTTCTCCGTCATAGTTAATACAGGCGCCACCCTCCTGACAGTGACCACACCCTGGCAGCAGCGCTGGCCAGCACTTTTCACTGGACTGGGTTGCCTCACTGCCTTCCACCACCAGCCACTCATTGACCCAGCAGTGTCCCCTATCATCCAGCCTCTGCGCTGGCTGCTTCTCACCCTGCGTGATGAGGTCAGAAGCAGAAGCTGCTGGATGCTGGCATAATCGAGCATGTTGATGCCTCACCCTGGATTTCCAATGTGGTGGTGGCAAAGAAGAAGAGAGGCGGCCTGCGCCCCTGTGTTGACCTCAGGCAGGTGAACAAAGCGGTGATCCCGGACAAATACCCACTGCCTACAGTGGAGAAACTATCTGCTAAATTCCATGGCTTAACGTTTTTTTCAAAGCTTGACCTTCACCTAGGCTATCTGCAGGTTCCCCTACACCCACACAGCTGCAACCTCACTGCTTTTGTGACCCATATGGGGGTCTTCCATTACACATGCACCTTACACCTTCCAGAAAATCAATACCACCATTTTGCTGGGATCCCCAGGGTGGTCCTGTATCTGGACGACATTGTGGTGCACGGAGAGACATCTTCTCTGCATGATGACCGCCTCGCCAGGGTGCTGGACGTGCTCACTTGCCACAGCCTCATGTTGAACGAGGAGGAGTGTGTCTTTGCAGCACCTGTCATTGAATTTGTGGGATTTTGTCTGAGCGCTGAAGGCCTGAGCCCACTTCATTCAAATATTGATGCCATCCTGCGCCTGCTCGAACCCTCCTGTCCCGCACAGTTTTCTTCATTCTTGGGGTTGATGATGCAACAGGTAACCCTTCTTCATCTGATCCTGACACATCTGGAAGGTGCAAATACTTTTGCGTGCCTAGTTTTTATTGACTCCTCCTCAGCTTTTAATTGCACCAATCACATATTTTAACAGAAAGACAGAAGAGCATCCACAGCATCAAGCCCGACCTCATATCCGGGTTGATGGTCTTTTTATCTGAGAGGTCGCAATGTGTGAGAGTCAACGGTGTTTTATTTAATGTTCTTATATCTTCCACTGGGTCGTCACAGGGGTGCGTCCTCTCCCCTCTTTTATTTGTGTTGTACACTTACGAGTGCCAAACTTAATACCTGGGATGGCATGTCCTCAAGTTTGCTGATGACTCGGTGATTATACCTCTTCTAAGGGATGATGACCCTGATCATGGCCTTGTTGTGTCTGAGTTCAATGACTGGTGTAGCACGTCCTTTTAAACATAAACGTGTCCAAAACCAACGAGATGATTGTAGATTTTAGGAAGAATCCTGGGCTGCTCACCCTCGAAAGCAGGAACAGGTTGAAGGGCATCACTAAAGTGTGCAGCAGAATTGCTGGCACCACACTTAATGACCTGACTGTGTTGTACCAGAGGACGACTCTGAAGAAGGCTCAGTCAGTCCTTGATGATCCTAGTCATCCCCTGCATGATGAGTTCAGGTTGCTTCCATCAGGTCGTAGATTCAGTGTTCCTCACTGTAGAACCAATACAATGTGGAATTCTTTGGTTCCATCAGCCATTGTTCTGCTGAATAATTCTATGTAATATTGGTGCTGCATTTACTGTTTTAATTGATTATTTATTGTGTGTCTTGTCCTGACCATGATCCATGAAGGCCACCTGGATGTTGTGAAGGCCAAGTAACGCTGAAGAGGTCTGCTTGGTAGCCAGGTATTGACAGGGATGAGGAGACATTGGTGAAAGACTGGGCAGCCTGACTCAGCAGTGGTAAAACCGGCCCGCCCTCGCATCCACCCAAACAGCCTCTGCCGTGGCCTCAGGCGCTGTGGACCCACGTCCAGGTAGAATTCTGTGGCAAACTCCATGGTACCCCACAGCACCAGTGCTTCCTCCTGGTGGCCTATGACCTCTACTCCAAGTGGCCCAAGTTCCTGCCAGCTGGGTCCATCACGACCAGGGTAGTCACTGACTTCCTCTCCTCCCTGTTTGCTCACTGGGGTGTACCGGACACCATTACTACTGAAAACAGACCCCAGTTCATCTCGGCTGACTTTGCAGTTTTTGCAGAACTGCTTTATAGCACCCTCAGGCCAACTGTGGTGTGAAAAGGTTTAACCAGACCCTCAAGAACGCGCTCTGAGCACACATGGCAGATGGCCTCCCATTCTCATTGGCACTGCTAAACACATTACTGCATTACAGAGCAACACCACACACCATGACTGGCAGCTCTCCAGCCCTCCGGGGTGCAAGCTGCAGCTTCCTTTGGATTGTCTATGCCCTCCAGTGGGAGGCACACCTGCAGTGACACCCTCCCCAGGTGACAGAGTGGCAGAGCGGCAACGTGGCATGAAGCAGTGGTTTGACAGTAAGCATCGTGTGAAAACCCCTGTGCTCACAGTGTCTAACTGGGTCAGAATCAGTCGACCACGACGGTCCCACAAGATAGGCTCATTCTGGTCCGCACCACAGCAGGTTATGGTGCAGCTGGGACCAGCCACCTTCCACCAGGCTGACGGTTCACGTCGGCACGCCAGTCGCCTTGGGTGGGTTATGGCTCCACCTGTCTGGGACCAGACAACAGCAGCCGAGCGAAGCTACATGGACAGGGACTGAGACTTCCTAGGTGCACAGACTGCTACCCAAGTTGAGCATCCCCTTGAACCTGAAGGGTCAGCTGAACCTCTACAGTCAAGACACGGTAAAATAACCCACAAGGCTATGCAGGGTAAACTGGCAGTCTACCCGGTTTATCCAGTCAGGTTAGCCCTGTTCAGGCCTTAATGATCTGTGCACTAATTTGTTGTTTATCTAATAGCACTTGTTTTGATGCTCTCAAAAGGGGGATGTAGATGGAGCATACCACTGTAGGCTATGTGTGTGGGCTTCACGACAGTGTGACGTCACAGCCGAAAAGTGAAAGCTTTTTTTGAGGTGAAGGTGTGTATGTGTGTTGGTGGGTTCAGGTTAATGAAAGCTGAAAAAAGCACACAGTCTGTGTCTGTGCTTTGCTGGACATAACAGGAATATTAACAGAGAAGAACACAGTGTACTGACTGTCCCTGGAAGAAGTGAGGCAGGGCTATAAGGTAAGATCCAATGGCCATGATCACGCAGCCAATACCAATCAGCCTGGGACGATGGAGCTTGGCACCAAAGTAGCTCACAAAGGCGATGACCAACAGGTTGCCTGAGAGGGAGGAGAATTAAAAAAATATTGTACAGTTATACTTGCTTTCAAATCTTTCAGATTTTCTGTAGTTTCCTTTATAGAATACCTCTATGTGATTTCTGTAAGAAGTAAAAATTGTACATACCCATTTCAAAGCTGCCATCTATGACCCCAATCTGGGAGCTGGGGATATCAAAGCGCCTTTCAATCTGGGTAATAGAGCTCTTCATATAGGCTCCACCAAAGGCTTTGGCAAAGTACACAAAGCCCAGAGAGGCCAAGAAGAGCTGGAAAACACACACACACACAACACACACACAACACATTGTTTAATAAAATATTCTAGTTGGGAGGGAGCTGAATCGAATGAATGATTAAAAGTGACTGTTGTAAACTAACATGATTAGTTTTGGTCTAACCCATGAGTGAAAAGATTAACTGACTCTTACCTGGATATGGCCTTTTTTAACAAAAAAAATGTGTTCATGATGTGCTTACACCGTGTAAAAATGTTAAGGACATGTCTGAATGACTATTATTATGCAGACACTTCCTGTGACACACAATAATACTTTACTTGCATTTAAAGACCTTAAGCACTTCACACCTGCTTTCAATAGGGATGTCTTTTACATTCATTTACATTTGATAGGATTAAAGTCTTTGTAAAGAGGAACAAAATACTGCTGGGATAAAACCAGAGACCAGTATCGATTTAAAGTAGAAAAAATGAACTGTCAGTTTATCATTTGTGGAACATCCATCCCAGATAGCCACTGTAAAAACAATCATTTTTTTTCCTTCTATAACCAATTAAAACAATTTAATATATATTATGGCTTTCCAATGAATTTAGAGTCTGTTCACTCTGACATGCTAATAAAAACAACATTAATTTGATAAGAAAGTGAAAATATTGAACAATATTAAGCTACTTTGGTCTACGTATTCTTTTCTCTTGTGTATGTATTGAGAAATCTTAAAAAATAAAAGTATTACCCTTGCATCAAGCATCAGGAATTGACAATACTGTGTTTAGCTCTAACATTAGCTGCAGCAGTCGACATGTTAGCTTACCACCCACACTATTAACCAAGTATTTCTTCTGACCATGGAAGGTTCAAATTAACCCATATTGTTTTAAAATATATATAAAAAAGTTATCCAGTTTACAGGGTTATGTTAGAAATAGTCTGGTATTACATTTTAACTAGCTCTGCAGTGCTATACAAGAAGAAATACGTCTGTAGTTCCTGTGTTTGATTATTAAATTAAATTATAATAATAAGCTTTATTTGTATAGGCTACTATGGAAGCGTATTGCATTCAATTGGTTTTTCTGAATTAACAAGATAATTATATCGTAGTTATGTGAAAAAATAATTTATTAAAAATACATTTGGCTGTTTTTCCTGAGTAAATGGGACAGTGACCAGGCTCTTCAACAGTGCATGATTCAAAGCTAACGGGGTCATTAACCTGTTAGCATGATATAATGATGCTAACGGGTTAATGGGGTTGTTAGAAAACATGCAGACACTCTTATAATACATTTATTGTTTTATTACCATGAAGTTTAGCCTAATATGTAGAAACTGTGTATTAGTTTCTTTGATCTTTATATAGAGTAGAGAAGTGAAACGTCTGTGCAAAAATGTATCAGGCTGTGTTCGCATTTTTGGGATAAGGAAAGGTCATGTTGGACTCTCGGAGGGACGGAGCGACTGTGCTCCCCCGGGACAGTGCCTGCCGGACGAATGCAGCAGGGAGGGGCAGCTGAGGAGGAGAGAATTACTACGTATATGTTTGTGATAAACTGAGACTAAGCCCGGTGCAGATGTAACTTTGCCTGTACTCCTTGCTGCTGCAGGTAAAACTTTGAACTCAGATCTCTGTCTCTGAGAGTTTATCTTATGTGTTGGGAAGTTTTGTGCTACTAACTAACAGCGAAAATACAGTCTATATTATATTTTTTTTATAAAATTAATATCACAGTGCAAAGTAAAACAACATTCTTGGAAATCCTTACAACCCTTTCAGCTTCACAGATGCATATAGTAGGTCTTAGTGCATAACTCAGATGTGCCTACAATAGGTCTTATACCAACCCAGAAACCAGCCAAGTCACTTTTACAAGCAATTGTACTAGTAAGAGTCTTCCACTGTTATCTTGGCTGTAAACTGTATATGAACCATAAATGCAGCAGCAGTACAAATCTTACTTCCAGGTCATAATACCCTTCAACACATATTGTTCATGAAATATTTACAATGCTTGTTGGGATGTTTTTTGGTTTCAGACATCTTTTGGATACTTAAACATGCATGGGGTCAAATTGACCCAGGAACATCATTGCTGTTCCTGAAAAATGTAAAACATAACAGGAGGGTAAATGATTAAATTCAATGTGGGCTGTAGGTCACAGTTTAAAGTCTGGAGGTAAACATCTCCTCCAGAGTTTTTTTTATTTTAATAATTTAATTATTTCCCTTAGAGATAATAAAGTCCCATTTTTTTATATGACCACACCATCTCTTATCATGTAATAAATTACATAAGCATGATGTAAACAGTATTATGTTGGCAGTGAGCCAAAAAAGAGCTTATGTGTTTCCACTCTTCAGGTGTTAGTGGGAGCTGTGAGATTTATGTCACAGGTCACAATCCAACTGCTGGAAAGAGCAAACTACCACTATCTCAGACCCATGTTTAAACATGGATTAGACAAAGACTTACAGTGACAATGTGTAACATTACATACCCCCTAATGTAGTATAAGGACAGGGTTCATCAGACAAGAAAAAAAAATAAAAATTAATAATTACATGGCTGAAATTTAAGTTTATTTATAGGAAAGAGATCTTACAAATAATATATTGAGTGAATATACTAAGAACTAAATCTTAATCCTAATCCCTTGGTTTTACTGCAAAGGTTTAATCTGTATTTGCAAAAACAAACTGTGAATTTAACCAAGAGACAGACACTATTAATTATACCATAACTTGAATTCTTTCTTATGAAAGTGTTGTTTTTACTGACCCTCAGCCTTGTCTTTTCTGTGCATTTTCACATGTATTCACACTCATTTAGTTATCAGTCCACTAGCAAGATGAAAGAGAGTGTTTGGCACAATTTTCCTTGCATTTACACGATAAAACAGACTAAAACCTCTCATGAAGCCGGCACTGACCTTGAGCTTGGAGCAGCATGCTTCACGTGTTTTTTTGGACTCCACACTCATGATGCTGCTGGGAGCTCGACACCAAAAGACCTGCAGACAGACAGCGAGTTCATCAGAGAGGCGTGGACGGTTTAAGACAAGTCATGTTCACTTCATCAAGTTAATTTTTTCCAAGGTATCTAAAATTGCTGCCAACAATAAACATTATTTTAAAAAAAGAAAATATCATCATGTCACGTGAATACTCAGCGAGTTGTCTCTTGTCCCTGAATTTCACACATTTTTTTGAGGATGTTTAAAAATGAAATACTCAGTTGTACCTGCTTACAGTACGGACAGTATTCCAGCAACTTACACAAAAAGACCGTCAATACAAAAGAGAAGTAGTGATAACCCAGAGCAAGTATTTACCTGAGTAGCAGCAGTGGTCCGATGAGGGATGCCAGCAGAAGGCTTGTTAGTCCGGGCAGGACTTTGTGCTTAAAGCAGGAGCTTATCACAAACAAATTGTATCATCACCTGTAATCAGTAACTCAGGCGCTCGTGTGCACTTGACTCGAGCGGCATGGAAAGGTTCAGGGGTTCACTCAATACAAACACACAGGGACATTCAGAGTCTCGCACATCCTCCTCTTGTGAACATCACAGGCCTCCCCGAGTATCCATCCTTTTGAACGCACAACAAACAGCAGCAGCAGCAGCGTGAGGTTGGCCAAAGCTTATTGTCGTACAGCCCTGCTGTTTCTGGTAGTTTGCGAGTTTCAAAGCGGGAAATGCTTTCCTCTCCCGGAGAAATTCTGCTTTTGTATGGCTGGGTGTTTTCAAGGGTTGATCAAAGTCTTCCTGTCCTATTGATAGATCCTAACAATGGATTCCTCTCTGGGTCCTAATAGCTCGGTATAATCTCATCACCTTATCACACATGTTTAACAGTAAACTATTCATCAAGCCTGCTGTTGATTTTGTACCATGTTGATTATTGGAGAACATTATCTGTTTGTATTTGCAGGGGTAATGTCAGATTCCCTAAAACTGCACCGTGAGCTGTATTTAATATTTGTGTAAATAATACTTTCACCAACTGTTGAAGAAAAATGTACATATTAAGCTTTAAGATCATCCAGATTATAACAAGACATCTTTAAAAATCTGATGGAATTACAAAGTAACAATGTGTAATTCAGATAGCTACTTAGCATACAGATTGTTACCTGGATCACACCCTCTGATCTACCTCCTGTCTCTTATAGTGGGCAGATATGTGTGTTTGTTCGTCACGTTTATGGATTTTGTTTTAAATAAAAATCTATAAACTCATGTAGGATGATAAAATCTGATGGATTTTTCCAGAAGAGATTCCTGACCTTAGTTGTTAATTTACAAGCTTCAATTTTATTTGTTGTGACAACATGAATTATGCCTTAAAGGTTTGTGCTCTGTAATCGCCTTGTAGTTAGTTTTTTATGTATAGACATTGGAATATAGATTGGAAATAGCTTTAACAGTGGATTTTGGATTATTTAGAGTAATGATGAAATCTCTGTAATGGGCTAGAGGCAGAAATCAAACCTTCCTGCATGGCCAGAGACCTCTACTCAGAAACTATATTTGGTGTAAATGCTGAAAAGTACTCTACATTATTCTGACTCCAACAACTTCCACATACTAAGAGCTATAAAAATATGTGTGCAACTTTTTATGTTATTTGAACTTTTTTCAACTAATTCTTGCAATGGAAATGAATGGAAAGAAGACTCCCCTTCAACTTTGAACTGTAACTAGTTTAACATACTTTAGCCCTTTCTAGTATTTCTACTTCTTTTCTACTTTTTCTTCTCTGGCTCTTGAAGAGGGCGGACGCACTTTTCCTCGCTCCTCTCCTTCCCTTATCTCCCTGCTGGCTTTTTGTCTGGTCTCTCGTCTGACTGCTCTGAGCTCTTCTCTCACCACCCTTGGGGACCAAAATTTGCCATGGAACTGATCAGCTGGGCCCTAAATTCTTTGGACACACTCTTCTCAACGAGGAGAACCGGTTCGGGGGAACCTGCCTGTCCTGATGGGACCTACGCTGCGGGCTATGTGAGGGACTCCTGGGAGCAGTGGAGGGTCATATGCCTCGCCCCGATGTCCCTTGAGGACGTGGAAGATGTATATTTATTCGGCTTCCTGATCATTGGGTTTTTGCTGATTGGAATTGGCATGACCCTGTTGTATCGCTTAATCAAGATTGCGGTCGCGGCTGTCAAAAGCCCCCAGAAGCTGCCCGCAATGATCGAGATGGTGGGCAGGGCCGTAGGATCGCAACAAGGGACGATTTCTGATTTGAATCGCCGAGTGGGAACCAACACGGAGTTGCTGAGGGCTCTGCAG
>OOFC01012332.1:5837-18813 GCA_900323345.1 Pseudochromis fuscus
TTCTATTTTTATTATTATTTATTATTTTATTCTATATTTATCATTTTTTTCTGATTGTGAAATGTTTTCTTCCAAAATGCACAGATCGGCTATATAAACTTTCTTTAGTATATACATAATTATGTTTTAAAAGGGAATTGAGTTTTTTTCTTAAACTGAATTCAGTTTTTAAGATCTATAGTTACTAATTACTATCCTGGTCAATATTTTAGTGAGGGAGCAACATCATTGTAAATAAAATTTTGGAAACAGATTTGGAAATTCAGATGTTTCCACCTGCACAATAATTAAATTTGCAGAACTGGAGATCCTAATAACAGAGAGAAATGAGGAGAGAAGTAGGTCTGGAAAGGAGGGGGTGGAAAATTTTGATAAAGGAGTTGATAACAGATCAGAGAAGAAAACACTCATTAAAACAAGTTATCGCTTGGTTCCTTTGTCATGCCATTCTGTCGACCCTGTACTTGGATATACCAGCATGGGGTTTTTATATTCAGGCATCTCACAGCAACTATCCTGGGCGTGAATCTCAGCTCCACATTTCCTGTTTAGACTTTCTCTGAGTGTTTCCTCTGGGAGCTCCAATTTCCTGCTGCAGTCCAACTGTACATAAATACCTCGTCAGCGGCCTCTGTTCCTGAGCACAAAAAAAGTGGACCAATTAAAATCTCTGCATTAATATCAAAGAGTCTCTAAAAAATGTGCTTATCTGCATTTCACCTCAACACAAGAAGGAGCTCTTCAGAAGATGGGAGAATTGCAGGGAGTGAATACAAAGCTATGGTACAGTGAACAAAGTTACCACTGTGGAAAAAAACAGAAGGCAGCACTTTGAAGGACATTAACAGAAGCAGCTGCAGTTGTAGTGAAAGGAGCAGGAAACTGTTTCTACCAAAAAATATTGGTACACATACAGAAACAGAAACTCCACATTCAAATGATGACTTGAAATTTTATGAATACATGAAAATAAAGCCAGCCACTAGAGGGCAGCAGAGAAAAGATCTTTATAGCAGATTCGTTTGGAGCCGATAACAGATGTACAGCAAGTGAAAGAAAATGTTTAACTCATCATTAGTATCATTTATAGTAAAATGATACACAATATATTAATAATATATAGAAACAGAGTCAGAAAAGGTCCGCTGACCTGATGATGAAAAATCAGAGGATCCCTAACAGTCTTGCAGTTCATCCTAAGGGAAGCACAAACATCTGAACTAGTTTAAATGGCAATCCATCCAATAGTTGTTGAGATACTGTATTTCAGTCTGAATCACAAATGGCCTGCTGGTGGTGCTGGATAATAAGACAGAATCAACACAGTCACGTCATGAAGTTTATCCTCTGGGGACCAAGTATGTCTGTAGAAAGACTGCAACTGACTCTGAACCACTGAGGTGTAGCACGTAATATTTTAAGTTTTTTCTACTTCAACTTCACTCTATATGTCAGTCCAGCCATCCATCCTTTAGGCTAAATACATCACAGTTACTGTATTCAGCCCTGAACACCTTAGAGAGGAACTGTGTCATCATATACTCACTCAGGACAACATTACTTTGGCCTCCAGTTCTACTGTGAAGAATCTTTGTGTTATCTTTGACCAGGACCTGTCCTTCACTTTTCACATAAGGCAAGTCTCCAGGACTGCCTTTTTTGATCTGTACAATATTCCCAAAATCACGAACATCCTGTCTCAGAATGATGCTGAGAAACTTGTTTATGCATTTGTTACTTCGAGGCTCAGTTACTGTAGTACTTTATTAGCAGGAGCTGTTCTAAAAACTCTAAAAAAAAATCCAGTTGATCCAAAACACTGCAGCGAGAGTGGAACCAGCTCCCTGACTGTGTTCAGGAGGTGGACACCCTCTCTCTTTTTAATATTAGTCTTAAAACTCTTTGATAAAGCTTAGGGTGGCACAGGTGATCCTGAACCACCCTTTAGTTATACTGCTATAGGTTAAGGATGCTGGAAGATCTCCCATGATGCTTTATTGTCTTATTTTCTCAGTCTCTCTTAGAAAATACAATGAATTAGATAAATTAAATTAACACTTCACTGCAGCATACTATTAACCTGTCCAGTCTCTCCTGTAGTCTGTCTTTGTCCTCTCGGCCCTCTCTCTGTAAGTCTCTGCAGATCTGGGTTTGAATCTCAGCCCTGACCTTTCTGTGTGGAGTTTGCATGCTCATGTGCATGCTGATATGAATCTGCTTCATTGCTTCATCATCACATTTAGCAGGGCACATAGTTTCTTGTATTTTGTCTTTCTTAACATGGGAGGGCAGAACATTACATCATCTTTGGCTCTGGAACTAAATTGTATGTATGTATTCATTGTGTACACTGAAAAAGTGTTTGTGCTGTTTCATTCTTCACATTAGTTTGTTCTGAATCAGTAGAGAATTCATTCTGCAGCTGTTGGTACAACACACAGGTTCAATAATCTCTAACAACGTGTTATGATCTCACTGCACAACTAAGCGCTTCCTTATTTCTGCAAATTTCACTGATGTTACAGATATTTAGGATGAATTATCACAGTTATTCTGCACCATCTCTCGGTTGTTGAAAACAACATGATATTTGATGTTAAACATAATTTATTTTTGATGAGTAGAGGTAATTGGAATCAACTCTGTGTAGGAGATTATTGTTTTTTTTAAGTAGTACATTTTATTTGTCTTCTTTATATATATTTAAACATAAATAAAATAACACAAATTGAACATGAAATTCAATTAATCAGAATGAATTGGACTGATTAAAGACTTTTAATATATATGATGTAATGGAACAAATAGTGTTGAAATAGCATTTTAAACATGAATACGTTTTTCAAAAAAATATTCGTTGTGTGATATCTTGTATAGGATCCTGTACATTGTGTATTTTAATGAATGAATGAATGAATGAATGAAATGTTATTATCACATCATTGTAACTGTTTAAGTGCTGTGTGTCAACCTTTACATTACAATGAAACAGTATTGAAAACAGTATTGATAAAAAAAAAAAAAATCACGGTCTATTATTTCAGTCAATAAAGTGGTGATACATGAATCTTAGTTAAAAGCCTCCGGGTGCTTGGTCAGGGCATTATTTGTGGTAGCAGGGGACTTTAATCAGGCTAAACTGACAGATCTTTTGCCACACTTTGACTAGCACGTCTCCTTAACAAACAGGGGAAACAAAACACTGGACCAGTTGTACACCAACAGATGGGAGGTATGCACAGCAGTGTCCCATCCCCACCTGATCTTCAGTGACCACATCTCCATCCTGCTGGTTCCTGCTCCATCCTGTGCTCAGAGACAGTCCACACAGAAGACCAACACTGTGTGGCCCATTGGAACTGTCTCTATGCTCCAGGACTGTTTTGGATTGTGTGCCTCCAATTGTATCACTTTTTAGCCAGACTGGTATTGACTATTTTGGACCCATAGAGGTCAAATGGTGGGAAGTAATCATCACTTATCTAGTGAGCCAAGCCACCCATAGAGGTATTAGAAAAAATAATAATAAAATAAATCAGTGATTGATTAAACCTGAATTTTTCAGTTTCATCAGTTGAATAAAAAATATTTTTGAAATGAAATTGTGCATGTTTCTAAAGAACAAAAAGGGAAATTTTATGGTTATTCAGTTACAATTTTTTCTTTTCATGTTACTGCATATAAATTCAGTGTGTTTTTGTAAGCAATTATGTTTTTTTTCTATTTCAAACAGGGAAATGTAAAATGGAAAAGTAAAACAGTAAAATTCCACATTTTCTATAGTAGAGTTAGAAACAGGTCAGGTAAAGATTTAAATTGTTGAAAAAATAAAAACAACCCAGTGTTTAGTGAACATCTATTTCTTTAAAGGAAAACAAACCTGCACATGCTTATACATATTCAGGACAGTTACACGACTCTGTATGCGTCTATATATTACGACTATATATTGTTTTATTGTTTCATTTTAATACAAATGATAGTTTCGCTCACTGTAAATCTGTTATCAGCTCTGAACGTATCTGTTGGAATAAAATCTTTATTCTGCTGCCCTCTAGTGGCTGCATCTAACATAATTACGACCACTACAATCACTGTCTTCAAGCTGCTTTTAATTTTAATGTATTCATATAATTTCAGGTCATCAATTTAATGTGGAATTTGAATATTTGAATTTATTTATGTGCGCATGAATATTTTCTTGTAACACTGTTTCCTGCTGCTTATACCCTCTGCTAATGTCCTCCAAATTGCTTAGTTCTGGTTTGGTGTTTGAAGTTTAATTGAAATCCTGTCTCTGTTTAAGTAGTCACAGTAATTCATACTCCTGCACTTCCAAGGGCCCGGTCCACAGCCTCTGTTTAAAATGACTGGAAGGATCTCCTGTTAGAAAATTAATTAATTACAAAAGCATGTGTGGCGAAGGGTGCAAGGATAACTTCAAGTACTAAAAGGGTTGAAAGTAGCAGCCGACAACACCACCTGGGGACTTGCACCCCAGGAGATGCACAGTAAACTAGTCGTTTGTTATTTTACCTAGGCTACGCAGGTAGGTACTGACAAACAGGAGGCGAAGACGTGATCAAAACTCAAATCCAAATGTTTATTGAAAAAAAACTAATACTCAAGCTAGCTGTAAGGGGGGGAAAGGAAAGGAATAAGATTAATCCACTAAACAAATGCATAAAATCAACCAGTGCTTTATTATTTTTTAACAATATTTAAAATAGGCCTTCTCCAATGCTACAAAAAAAATAGTTAAAACTGCAATAAACCCCCAAAATAAACAAACCAAATAAACTAAACCAGGAAATCTACACAAAGAAATTAACCTAATATAAGCTGAGGCCACCAGGAGGGAGGCAGACTACACAAAGGAGTGTGTGTGTGTGTGTGTTTGTGTTGTGTGTGTGTGTGTGCTAACACATGCTCACCTAAGTGATCACAGCAATACTCACTACAAAAAAATGGTGTAGCCTATGGTGACCCAGTATCAATACGCAAGCGAAAATGGGGGGCCCTCGCCCTGGGTGCCTAGCCTCCCTGCCACTGGACTCAACTTTTGAAATGAATAAAATGCTTTAACCCAGTTGGTTAATACTTTAAATTAGGAATAGAACCAAGGATAACTTCAAGTGCTAATTAAACACTTTTGAACCCAACTAAAAACTTACAATACCTAAGAAACCAACAGAAAATAAATGCAAAATTAATAAAACAAGATAAAGTAACTACACTAAAGATAAAGGGGGGATAAACAGCAACAGGCCTTTGCCTAAAAAAACAATACAAAAATACTAAAAGTAGTTACTCCAAATCTCTGCTACCACCCTACACAGTACCTCAGAGCTGGAAGTAGCTGCAGGAATATTGCGGGGGGGGGATCACCACCTAGAGAACCTCGTCAGCATGGACAGCAGAGTCAGACAGCAGCAACAACAGCAAGAGGCCTTTTCAGGAAAAACAACCCTTTAAAATCTGCACTTATTTGACAAAATCTACACCATAAACTTTTTGATTTTTTTTTTATTTGATGAAAATCCAGAATTGAACTTAAATTGCTACTTCTTACTTACAAAGCTCTTATTGTTCCATATCATCCCAACAGAGCACTTTTCTCCCAGGAAGCACGTCTACCTGTCCTGGGATATAGAGCTTTCAGTTATCAAGCTCCTCTGCTGTGGAACCAGCTCCTTACCTGTGTGTGGGAGGCGGACACCTTCTCTATTGTTAAGATTAGGTTTAAGACTTTCCTCTGATAAAACACCCTTTAGTTATGCTGCTACAGTTTGGGGCTGATGGGGGATCTCCCATGATGCTCTCTGTCTCTGTCTCAGTCTGTCTCTCTCTGTCTCTGTCTCTGTCTCTCTCTCTCTGTCTCTCTTTTTCTCTGTCTCTCTTAATAAATAAGATGAAACAACAAATCAATTAAAGTAACACATCAGTTCTGCAGACTGCTTGCAGACTGTGTGGCTGTGTGTGTGTCAAGGGGAGGTCCATTCATGCTAGTCCCCAAATGAACCACACGTTCACGCACCTCTCCTGAGAAACTGCTATGTGAACATAAATCACTGTGGTCCACCAAGTCTTAGCGAAAGTGAATGTCTGTAATTCCACTCTGTGAAAACGGAACCTTAGACATAATAAATAATCATTATTATGTAACAAATAATAAATAGTCTAATCTTTATAATATCTATGAACTGAACGACCAACTAGAGAAAGACTCACGGCTTCTTATTGGTTCCACCGTTGCCTAGATACAGCGCAACAAACTATAACTGTTGCCGGGCGGACGTTTAGCTTGAAAACAGTGAAACTTCTTCATCAACTAAGCTTTTAATTGAACGCTAACAACCTCTTCTTTCCTTTCTAACGTATATATCGTGTAGAAATGGCATCTGTGGTTCAGAGTGGCTGTCGGAGAGAATCCAGTCAAAACGGTGAGAGTTGTTATGGCTAATAGGCAGCATTTTTGTTTCTAATGTTGAAGGTCTTTTTGAAATTGTAACATTAACCAAGATGTATAGGAAATGTAAGAATGTCGCATTGATATCAGAGGGGACGGATTTTATTATAAAAGAAAGCAGCTTCTGCAAAGTTTAAGAAACAGGATAGTTAATAGTAAAAAAAAAAAACAAAGAAAAAAAGCTATGAAGCTAGAAGTTCACAGTTACTGGTTTTTCATATTACAGTCAATGTGTAAACTCAGTCTATGTGTGATTTTATTAATATTTTCTGGCCTTTTAAAAATACAGGAGAAATCTATATAATGTAATATAATATGATATTATATATATATAATTTCAGCGGAGGAAGCCATCAAAGTAATCCAGCCCCAAGACCTTCGACAGGTCACTGTACTCAGAAAGGCTGAGTGGCTACGGATTCAGGATCAACTGAACCAAGTTAATAAACAGAAAGAGAGTCTGAGTGAGGCAGTGAAGCAGAGAGAGACTCTGCACCAGCAATCACAGGAAGTGGTCAAACTGTGGTCCAACACCATCACCGTGAGTCCCCTGCAAAGGCTTCTTTGGTGGTTACACACACACACATACACACACACATACACACACATCAAAGGGTAACACACTGTGTGTGCACAGGGTCAAAGGCAAAAGAAGCTGGAGGCAAAGAAGATTCAAGAGCAGATTGAGGAGGAGAAAAGGAAAATGATTGATATGGAAGAAGCCAAATACCAGGAACAAAAGCGGAAAGAGGCCATTGAAAAAGCCAAGACTCAGTTGTATTATCAAACAGACCGGGTCAAAGGATTACACGTTAGTAATGCTCAAGCATTATTGTATTGCGAGTACGTTTCATATCATGTTAGATTTTGGAATAACAAATTATTATTGCTGCTTCTACAGAGTGCACTCCTGCTGACAGAAGTGCTGAAGGAGAGGGATGCTCAGGTTCAGCTCAAGCAGAGAATAAAGAGCGCTGCTAAAGATGTGGACAAAGAGTTCATGGAGATGGCGAAGAGCAGAGAGGATGAAGCCATGAGACAGGAGGAGGGGAAAACACTGCAGAGGAAGCTCGAGCGACAGGCTGTTGCAGAAGACCTTAAAGAGCAGTGAGGCTTAACCAACAGGCTTTTGTGGTATCAGTCAGCTTCAGTAAAAAGCTTCAAATGAGAAGATGTGTGATTCCCTTTTTTTCAGAGTAAAGGTAAATGAGCTGGAGAGAGAACGACAGAAGCAGGAGAAAAAAAAGGACAGAGAGGAAATCCAGCGTCTTCAGGAACTCCATCAGTGGGAACAAAGGATGGAGTCAGAAAGACAAGCTAGTCTGAAGAGAAGCCTGATGCACGCTCACCTAGTAGGAACTCACCTGCACAGGTTAGAAAGTGTATTGTTTCATTCATGTTAACTAATGCACTCTGTGTATTTACAGGAGCATCTCACCAGCAGAGACCTCATGAGGGCAAAAGAAGCACAAAAACAGGAGGCTGAAGAAGAGCAGAGGAAATTTTATCTCTCTGCAAAACAGAAAATGATAAAGCTGAGGAAAGACAGAGAGAAAGAGCTGTTCAGGTGAGACCACAGACTGTATATCTGAGATGGATGTAGTCACTATGACATCACCTGTTGGTTCGTGCACTCTTATTTTGTTAGCCAGGAGTCTAGCCTTTAAACATGGCCATGTTGGTTTTTTGGAACCTGAAGGGACCACATTGGGATATGAAAGGAGGAGTGAGGAGGTGGTTCTGACCCTTGAACCCAAGGACACTGTCCAATGTGTATAAGACTGGAGCCTCCAAACGCCCTGTAAATCTAAACCTAAGCCTTTTTTGAGCCTAATCTTTACTTGATGATGAACTGACTTTGGCTAATGACATCAGAATGACGTGTGGAAAATGTATTCACAAAGCATTTAATTCTTGGAAATGATAAAACTAATCTGTCTCAAGAGGATCCAAACCCAGATTATGCTCCCTATTAGTGGGTGACCATTTTTTATTTGAAGTCAATTAGAACCAGAGTTTTTTGAGCCCAGCATCTAGTGACTATAGGTTGTATTGTACCTTTTTGCACTTCCACAATGGCTTCCCCCTTGAGACCTGGTCTTTGATACAGTTTATGGGTTTATGAGATCCAGTGAAACTAACTCTCAGTAAGTAAATCTGGATCAACATTCTCGCAGCTTTGTGACTTTCTTCTTTTGATGTTCAGAGAGGCTCAGGTGCGCAGAGAAAGGATCATGAACAAACTAATAGTGACGCAGCATGACCAGACAGTCAGCGAGGAGCAGAGGATCGCCAAGGCTGTTGGTGAACAGGAAGCAAAACAGGCCCAACGAGAGAGGGAGGAGGAGGAGAAGAGGGCTACGATGATGAAGTCAATCGCTGTACACAGAGAATTGACGGTAACATTTTTCTACAGCATGAAACCTTTCATATATTTATCTCAGTCTTTTAAATATCTTTGGCTTCAAAGAAGCTTCTTACCTGTAACACAAACTATTTCACCAGAGACAAGAAAAGGAGAAGGATAAAAAAGCCAAGCAGAGCACCAGAGATGCCCTGCAGGCCAAGAAAGAGGCCGAGAGATTATTCACTGAAAAACAACAACAGAAGACCAAGAAGATCAGAGATGAGGAAAGAAGATTACAAGAGTTTCGTGCCTCACAAATGGTAATGCTAGAAATGCTTTACTCTTAAACTTAACTATTTTATCTCTGAAAAATGACTTGGCCTTGGTTTGTCCTTCATCTTTTCAAACCCAGGCTGAGAAACATGCCAGGCACCAGCTGCAGAGAGGAGAGGAATGGAAGTTTGAGGCAAGGAATGCAGAAATCGTTGCCGGGGAGGAGGATAAGTTTCAGAAATATTCACGACACGTCATCAGTGCGGCTGCAGAGGCTCAGCGAAACCTGTTTCCACTCTGCAAAGCTGCAAGGGATGGGATCGGAGGAGGGCTCGGCCCTGTTTGTGGCGGAGTCCGGCCCAGCTACCTGGTTCAGGATCGGACCGGGGCTCAAATGCCCAGATACGTCTCCAGTGCCACTGAGAACATTAAGAAGCTTCACGAGGCAGCGGATATTCAGGGGGCGAAGAAGAGACTTGGATTCACATGGTGATAGTTACTGTATTTTCTGCACAATAAGGCACATTGGATTATAAGGCATACCTTCAATAAATGGCCTATTTTAAAACTGTTTTTATATATAGAGTGCACCACATTATGAGGCACATAGAATAGAAACTACTGTAGTGGCTGGGGTTGCGTTATCCATCCACTGCATGGAGCTGTGCTAAAGGGAATGTCAATAAAACTGTTAGGGAGACTTTACTGCTGGTTCAGTTGAGGTGTGATCCCGGAGGGGTGTCGGTTAGAACACATAAAATAGGCTTGATGGATTTCTTCGGTTCTTTATTTTGTGCACAACTCTGGGTATGTGTGTGTGTGTGTGGTTCTGCAACAAAACAGAACAGAAAAGAATATTACATATTTGAAAAGAAAACAATGGGAAAGCATTAGAAAAAGAAATTAAAAGTGCAGAAAAAATGTGGTGTGGCTAAGCCACTTAGCTTATGAGCTAATATTGAAAACACCTAAATTTTACACTCTAACCATAATCTGTAATGATACCTCTCATACCAGACCTAACAATATGCAATTACAAAACACTCACCTTTCTGATGGATGCACACACGCAACATAAGAAGCACAATAAAGGGAACATGCCACCATATCAAACTTGGAGCTGAACTAATACAGCATATAAAAAACTCTACTCAAAAGCGGCCGCGCCCCCTGGTGGATGGCATAAAAATTACAACCACTCAAAAACAATATATTATAATATAAAGTCCTGTCTTCATAACACAGCCACCCCCAAACTTGCTCTAGCAAGTTTGAAGACTAACTTCTCTGCCCATTTTAATCTGGAATAGCAGGGAGCCGAATAAGTCGACTCACAGGTCTCACATAGGTGCGGTCCTTCACCTTGACTTGAGCTGAGCGGATCAAGCCATCAGCTCCTGGGAAAACTTTGCTGATTTCACCGACTGGCCAGGATGCCCTCAGAAGTTGGGGGTCCACTATCAAAACAACCTTGCCGATCTGAATGGGCAACGTGTCCTCCTGCCACTTGGACCTTGTTTGCAGAGTCGGTAGGTAGTGGCGTAAAAACTGTGTCCAAAAGCGGTCACTTAAAACTTGACAGGTCCTCCAATGTCGACGTCCAAGCAGCTCAGTATCATGGTACAGCACCTGGGGGAGTGAAGGATCCAGCCGCCCCATCAACAACATGTTTGGGGTGACGGGGTCTGGGTCCGCCAGGTCCGATGAGACGTACCCTAATGGTTTCGAGTTGAGGATTCCTTCTATCTCAATTAACACGGTTTGCAGTACTTCAGCACTAACAACTTGAGAGCCCAGCGTGGATGTTAACGCTGCTTTAATGGATCTGATCTCCCGCTCCCAGGACCCGCCGAAGTGAGGAGCGCTGGGAGGATTAAAGTGAAACTTCAGCTGATACTCCACTAGTTGAGCCTGAATAGAGGGATGCAAGGCGTTGAAGCTTTCCTGTAGTTCTCGATTTCCACCTTGGAAATTAGTGCCCTGGTCACAAAGTATTTCAGCCGGCTTCCCACGGCGAGCTATAAATCGTCTTCGTGCCATTAAGAAGGCATCGGTGCTGATGCTGGACAGTATCTCAATATGGACCGCTCGAGTTGTCAAGCACTTAAAGAGCAAGCCCCAGCGCTTCTCATTACGGCGACCCACTTTCACTAGCATCGGGCCGAAGCAGTCTATGCCGGTGGAAAAGAAAACCGGCTGTTTAACCTGAGTGTAACCTGAGGCGGGACACAGGAAGGTCGGACATCTTCGGGTTGATCGGTTGGGTTCACCACCTTTGACAGGTTGGACAGGAACGCTGCTCCCGTTTAATGGCTTCACGGCCTCTTAAGATCCAAAATCTTCTCTTCAGTTTCGCAAACAGTCTTTCAGCCCCGGGATGCTTCAACTCGCTGTCCACTTGCTTGATGAGTAACCTGGTCACAGGATGCTTGGGGTCCAAAACAACCGGATGCTTAACATCACCTTCCAAGTCAAGACAGCGTCTGAGTCTCCCACCTACTCTGATTAGCTGGAGAGACTGATCGAATTCAGGGGCAAGTGTGTAGAGTCGGCTTGAGGCAGATATTGGTTTTCCAGCTGAAAGGCACTGGACTTCGTTAGGAAAACTGTCTCTTTGGGGAGATCGTAGAATGCAGAGCTCAGCCTCCTTGAAGTCATCTGCGGAGGGACTCCCTCCAGAAGTGCTGGCCGCCACATGAAGGTGCTTGGCAGTTTCGTTAACAAGGTCGCTGAAGTTGTCAAATTGTCCTACATCAGGCACAGGGTCAGTACTCATGGATGTAGTTAGACATGTGATGGGTCTGCGCTGTTCATTGGTGAAGTCCTCGCATGGGGGAAGTGGATGCTCTGGCCATTACTGATGGGGGAGCAACAGGAAAGGAGGTCCACGGGCCCAGCGAGACTGACTTGTGAGCTCTTGTAGTCTTTTGCCTCTAGTGAGGTCATCTGCAGGGTTGTCCTTTGACATTACATAACGCCAGGCCTGGTTGTCTGTTAGCTCTTGAATTTCTGTAATCCTCGTGCCGACAAATACCTTGAAGTGGCAGGAGTCAGATTTTATCCATGTCAGGACGGTCGTGGAATCTGTCCACAATACAACCCCAGATAGTGGTAGGGTCAGCTCTCCGGTCAGTAGACTGGAAAGTTGTGCTCCCGTGAGCACTGCACATAACTCCAGGCGTGGCATAGAAAGCTGACGTTTGGGAGCCACTCTGGATCATGCTGTGAGGAAGGCAACTTCCACCTGTCCATCTGTGTCTTCTGTGCGAAGGTATGCCATGCTGCCATAGGCATGTTGAGATGCATCACAGAAGATGTGTAACTCTCTGCTGCACTCAACTTTGTCGAGAGCTGGGCTGACGTAACATCGACGCAGACAGATGGTATCCAGCTGTGGCAATTCTTCCTCCCATTCTTGCCATGCATTGAGCAGGTCACTAGGGAGTAGTGCATCATCCCACTCACGTTTTTTATCCCATAACTGCTGTACAAGTACTTTAGCCCTTGTGGTGAATGGGATTAGGAACCCTAAAGGGTCATATTGACTGGCCAATACTCTGTACATGTGTCTCATTGTGGGAGGGCTCCTCACAATGTGTTTGGACTTGTAGTGCAGAGTGTCAGAGTGGCACAGCCAACACAGACCTAAAGCGGGCTCCTGAGGATTCATGTCAGTGTGGTTAAGCCACTGTTCACTGCTCTCTGATCTCAGTTCCTTTGGAAGATGACTTACAAGGTCCGACCTGCTGCTGGCCCACTGTCGAAGCTCGAATCCCCCTTCCTTCAGTAGCATGTTCAGCTTGTCCATAACATCTTTGGCTGTGTCCATAGATGAGAAGCTCTGCAGCCAATTATCCACATAGAAGTGCTTCTCAATGCAGGTACGC
>OOFC01012349.1:10687-27750 GCA_900323345.1 Pseudochromis fuscus
GGGTAACGAGGGTTAATAGAACACAGGTGGAGAGGACAATCAAGGAAGGCTGTGCAGACGAGACAAACACAGGTGTGGACAACAGGAAACAAGAACACAAGAGACGAGACTCAAAATAAAACAGGAAACATGGGACACAAGAAACAGGAACATGAACTACACATAACTGACGGGACAACACAAGAAGAAAACCAAACCAAACTGAAACTACAACACAAGAAACAAGAGTAAACCAGAAAAACTAAATACAAGAAACCATGATAATAATGAAACTAACTAAAAATACATGGAATCATCCCACTATCAGTATGTCCCTACAATTCAGGTATCACTTTCAATCCTGTCACACTGAAGTCAGTGCTGTTACTTGATAGCATTTATTCACATTAATCAAAACAAATCCTAACAAGCGGCAAAAATCATTGCATAATTTGGGTGAAATATGGTGTTAGATTATGTTCTAATGACTTGATTGGGGAGTCAAATGGTGGTTTAAAATGTATTTATTTATTTATTTATTTATTTTTAAAGGCTACTTTGTAAAAACAAGGAACATCTCATTATTAAGGTTCTTTATTTGAATATATCTGTGCTGGGGTTAAACTAGAAATACATTTTAATGAGACAGAAATGCCTGATATTGATTGGCTTTCGTGTTGAGGTCAGAAAGTTTTGGGGGGTTTTTTGTCACAGGTTTAACTTGCCCACTATAAGAGCATCGTTCAATACTTTAAGATGAGAAATACATTTATTTGAGACATTTCTAGTACATCCTGCCCCACAGTATCATCCACCACTCTTCTCCATTTAGTGACAGAACTCATTATGAAATTTATTATTACAGTGTGTATTTAATATGAAATCAATATTTAACCTCACCATCACCCACTGTAAATAACACCTAAACAGATTATGGGCTGAGGAAGCAAAAACAGCACATTTGATGTAGTGAACTCTGGTGGAGCAGCTGTGGCATAGATGCATGGTGGAGTGGGTCGCCTACAAATCATAAGGTTGGGGGTTGGATCCTCCCGTCCACTTGTGTTCTTGAGCAAGACACTGAACCCTAACTTGCTCTTGATGGTGGGTGAGCCTTGCATGGCACCTAGAGAGGCAAAACAAATAGCTTGTGGAGTGCTTTGGAGACCTATGCTAAGGTGAAAAAGAGCACAGTAAAACAGAAACTTCACCTCCTTACATGTTAAGTCAAAGCTCTGTTACACCTATGGAAGTGTAACCTTGAATAACTTTCTCAAATCAAGCTCCTGTGCACAGCTCCACCACATCGCTCCGAATCCTCACCAGCAGCGTGACTTTGCAGACTTTTTCTTATGCATGTGGAGTTTGACAAAATGCAGAAGGACTGGATACCTGGGGCTGTAAACTCACAAACAGTAATCAGTTGTGATTGGTGGCAGCGAGAGTCAACAGGAGCCGGGGATGGTGATGGAGGGGCAGCGAGGGTGATGGAGCGAGCTCGTTAAGAGATGAGTAATCTGCCCTCAGGAATTGCAGGACTTCATTAACCCTTCAGCGAAGGTCTCTCTTCTCTTTGCTTTCTCTCACTCTGATTTTGGTCTTTTCTCCCTGCGGCCCTCCACCTCTCTGTGCCTCTCCAACTCTCACTTTCTCCCTCTCCAGCCGAGTGGATGACTGGCCTGTCAGAAGGCTAACTGCGCCACTCAGCTGGAAAATGAATGGCTTTTCATGCGGTGTGCTCACTATGGTCAATATCTTTAACAGCCAGGTTCCCATACACAGTGTAAAAATTGCTTTCATTTTTATGGTGCTTGGATCACATCATATTTTATGTGATTTATGAGAAAAAATAAAATGCTATTTCATCTATTTTCTCATGTTTCTTCTACATTTAATGTGCATTAAAACAAGCAGCTAGTTCCATCACAGGAACATCCCTCCATGTTTTAAGATTTATGAGTTCGTACTTATGCTCTTACCTAAAGTAGCTCTATGCTCTTTGATCTTTCAGCATATCTCCTCCTTATCATTAAGCCTACCAATCTTTTCATTATAAGCTAGCGGCTGTGCATGATTTCTCTCTGGTCTATCATAGAGGATGAGTGAGTGACCTCTGACACCAAGACACCAAACACTGGAGGCAAATCAGGCACTTTAGAGTCTGACTCTCTCCAGATAGCATGTCTGCACTCAAGTATGAATTTGTGAGTGTGAGTGTGTATATGTGTGTGTGTGTGTGTGTGTGTGAGGGGAGGATAGAGACAAACAGTAGGAGTGGAGGTGAATGATTTTGGGAGCTTGTGTTTTTTCCTCCCAGGACATGCCTCACATCCTATCATCTCTTCCATTTCTTACTCTTATCAGCGCCACAGAGGGCATAAAATATAAGCCTGGCTTCTGGTGCAGCAGCTTTGGTGACAAGTTGGTGCACAAAACTGCGAAGCATTAGAAATAAACAGAAGCGTGTGTGCTTCACCATTGATTCAAAGTGCATGTGAGGGCAGTGACAGCCGCAGGGCACCGTGAATAAAATATTTACCTTCTCATTTACACTTTTAGCTGCACATTTAAGTCAAATCATTGGTGCATTTAGAGGTTGTATGTGCACACTGTTGGGGTTTAAAACATCTGTTTGATCACTTTGTGTTAAATTATGATTTCTTCCGTGCATCCTACTTTATTTAGTGTTCACAAGTATTTATTCTTTTTAATTATGTTTTGTTAGTTGCTTGTGAAATATCATAGGTGTGAATGATTGCCACATGCCATTCAGGTTTGGTGTTGATAGTAGGACTCCTCACAAAGGGTGGGATTACTGGTGTTATGTTGTGTCTTACAAAAAGATAATGTGGCACTGGGTAGTTCAAACAACCTCCATTTGTTTTTAGAGGGATGGGTCAGTATTCATGATGAGATGAAGGACATCCAGACAGAATAATTACCATCCAAAGTGGGATCCCTCTCTGAATCGGATTGGCAATACCACTGCCAACTTCTCGATCGAGTGTTTACTGAACATTGTTGCCTAAGAGACAGTCACAGTCTCCAAAGGACTTTTTCCACAAAGAGTCCAGAACCGAACAACAACACAAGGAACAACAGAATTTCCATGACAACAGTTACAGTTACTTTTGCGATGAACGCAGGTACGATCAGTAGTAGTAAGGTCACATGGTGATGTTATTACCTGCTTTAAACATAACAAATACTGCATACACAGTCTAGTTTATATTTATCAGAGACCCTGAAAGTGTCTCTTTGAAGCTCATACACAAACAATACACTGTTTTTATTTGTTTTGTGATGCACTTTTGTCATTTTGTGATGGATTCCTTTCCAAATAGGAGATAAAAATGTGTCTTGTTTACTCATGAAATGTAGTATTTACTGTGTTTTACATGGCTATATAGTAATTTAGGTTTATGTTTTGACTCATTCCTTTGAATATGAGAGGAAAATTGTGATGAAAGAAAGATGAACATGCATAAAGCCCTGTGGCTTTAAAAAAAAAAAACTGTCATGATTGCATGAGACAAATGCGTCATCAAAAATACATTTGCATTTCCATTCTAAAGCTGCCCTTCTCCTATCAAGAATCCCATCAGCAGGGTTTATATCATCACTGCTCCACCGCTGCTGCCTCCTGATTCAAAGGGTCAAGATCTTCGTGTGGTATTTTAATCATATATTCAGAGTTGAATGGTGCAATCCTTTGTGTTGCTCACAGAGTAATGGCTAAATATTAATAGCACTCTAGGGGAGTCACAGCACAGCTTTTACCAAGGCATTCCCCAGCGTATTATATAAAAAAAAGATCGATGCCCACAGTTTTATTGCTAAATGACTGTCACACTGACACACAGGTCATGTTATAAACTTCTCATTTTTAGTCCTTTTACACCTCTGCATCATTTTAAGTAACCACCTTGAATCCATCAGTCACACTATAGCTCAGTGTGAGTCAGACAATTAATAAAATGCACCCAGTGAAGATCGGCTACTGTTTTGCATAATGTTTTAAAATTAAAATTTCAAATCACAGTGTCGACCTGTGCGATGCAAAATTTTAAAACATCGTTTACTGTGTTCGCACGACATTGAACTCCGCTAATGAAAAGGATTGGTTTGTCATGGCTTATTAGGTCGACACTGTCCTGTTTGACAATGCTAATACAGCACAGCTGACGAACAGAGCACACACTGCAGGGGGCTCATTTCACACCATGTTTGCACTTTTATGCCTCAGAATAAACCAAAGGCTCAACAACGGCTGTTGTTGCTGTAGATTTTTGTGATGATTCAGAGTGGAATCTAAAAATACACTTTAAAACGGCCCTGTGGTTTTATTTGAAACTAGAATCTGCAATCTGCAAGGTATCGCTCATTAACAGCAACTCCCTGCACCGTGACCATTTATCATGAATCCTTCTGACAATGAGAGTTCAAATCAACCTGTGTTTTGGACAAACTGCTGTTGCTGTCATCCCATGCTCGCTGACGACAGGTGAGTCTCACAGACAGATCCACCTCTTTCTTTCAACGGCACCGCTACTGTTCAAACACAGGCCAACCGCCTGCTTTGGCCTCTGAACTCCGTGGCCTTGTTATTTTCTCCCACGAGCGCTGTAATGAACACAGAGGGTCGGCGAGGAAATGTCAGAGCACTGATGGGGAATTGTGATGTAATCACGGAGAAAGGTCAGGGGGAGGGAGGAAAGGAAACCAATATTATTAAATAAGTACAGTGAGACTGAGGGGTGGAGATTGGCTGTCAAGCAAAGTAAAACGAAGGAGGGAATCACACAGATATTGTGCTTAAAGGTCATGTGACTATATTTGCACCCTGTCCACATTTCAACCTGTGAAACCACAATGCACATCTTTGTTTGGACAAAACTTGTGCTCGTTTGAACTGCCAAGGTTTAGACACAACACATGTTCTTAATCTGTTTTACCTGGATGAATAATAAATAATTTAAATAAATATGTGTGTTTATATGCGTGCATGTGTGTGTAGGTTTTGACAAGAATTTATGTCAATTATATTTTGTGATTTTTCATTTATCAATTAAAGGAACAGTCATGTTTTAGAAAATAAACTTATCAGTGTTCTGGCTCAAAGTTACATGAGAAGATTGCAAGATTTTATTAATCTGATGGAGTCTAGTTCTGTATTGTTTCACTAGCAAGACTGCTGCAAAAGCCTTTTTGATCTAGAGCTGGGGTTCAGCTTCCTGAGAAGCTACTGCAGCTTCTCATTAGCCTCAAAGGTGAAGGAGGCTTTCCAATTTGATAGGAAAATTTGTCTTTGCCTGTGTACCCTAAATTATTCACAAAGACATATTATTATTCATGAGAAAAGTCCATTTGGATCAAGTGCTACTTCTATATTTTCCTGTTATTGTCTACTCCCCTAAAGCAGTTTCCATGCCTTATTTATTCATGTGTGGAGCAAGCTGTGACACCTGGAGACAAGTCCAAGGACAATGTCTCATTAAATAGTCATATGTAACCTCAAGAGGAGCAACTGCAACTCCTCAAGGACACGAGCAGTTTGAGGACGAGAGTTTAATACATCAATACAGGCGTGTTGATCCGTGACAGAGTAACGGAAAGTGTGAAGGGGTGTGTTTGAGAATACATGTTGGTGTTTGTAGTTTACACAGTGACAGTCTCACAGTGGGTCAAGGGACAACATCCACTGTGGTCATTATCAAAAAGCACATCTGACCACTATGTTGTTGCAGCACAGTCACAGCAGAACAGAGATGTAGTGATGGATGCTCCATGCTGAATAAATCACGGCCTGAAAATGAATTCATTTGAAGTTTTGCATCTTCTGTATTAATTGGGTCATTACAGGGAAACATATTTAATGCGTTGGATATTTGGAAATTCCTATATAACACACACACACACACACACACACACACACACACACACACAATTTGGAAAACTCAGCCCTTTGCAGCCGTCTTACCTCACCAGCTTGCAGCCCTGCCACTGAACAAGAACAGGCTTGTGGTGGGATGTGACACATTGACAGGCAAGTCTTGATGATCCAGAGGGGGCCAGTCCAGGAACTACTTAGACACATCCAACAGAAACACACAGTCACACACACACACAGACACAGATGTCCCTGAATAAAGGATGAAGACAACTGACAAGGTGTCTGGTTACAGGGTGTCCTATCTGGTGACAGTGACAGTAAATGAAAAAAGTCTCAAAGGGGCCTTTGAGAATTATACTTAAATTAAAAAAATTGGAGCCGTTGGGAGTTAAAATTCACAAGCAATTAAATACCAAGGTATTTAGTGGTGTAATAAAGATTTTGACATGGTTTTACTGTGGCTTCTTTGCTTGAGAAAAACCCTCCAAAGCAAACGACCAATTAAGGTAATTAAATGATCTGAAGCTCAAGTATGGAAAGACTGACCAAAGAAATTTTGCGGGGATTTATCCAGTCATGCTGAGAATAAGAGCGATAGATCAACTGAGGCCCTGGTCTGAGCATAGTTTGAAAATAAACTTCTAGAAAAGGATGCCAATATGGTTAACTAGCATGAACTGAAGTGCTGATAAAATCTGACGGATGAGGAGTTAAACTTGAAATTTTAAGGTTCTTTGAGGGGAGGTACAGAGATATCAATACAAAAAAATATCCAATAATTAACATATTTCCAATAGCAAATTAGTGAAGTTATTTGGTACCATTATTATATTCTGTCTGCCTCTATTAAGTGAAACAAGCACATATATGTCTTTACCAATTAAAAGATTTAGAGTATTTAATGAAGTGTATACAGTACACAGTTAAGAGTATATTAGTAGGTTTTTAATTTTTTTATTAGAAAGATCAACAAGTACATTTGCATTTGCATTAGAGGGTGCTTTATAGATGGATGCTGTTTAATTTAATGAATTTAATTGAATTGAAAGTGGATGCTAATAATGTAAAAAGTCATACCATTGCAATTATTATTTCACAGTATATGTTTGAAGACTTTTGATGCCCTCTAAACTATAATCAGTGGCATTTATTTACCAAAACAAAACAAAAAAAGACACTCAATATTTTGATCAATTGTCACTGGCTGAAGCGTTATCACTGGTGACAGACGTCCCTGTGGCTAAGAGGCTTGTCTGAACTGGTTAAGTGTCCTCCTGTCACAGCTTCTGCTCTTGAATACCAAATTGCAGCGTCTTCAGACAGTGTCACAGCAACAGCTCCCTACCACAGTGTCAGAGATTTGTGAAGCTGTCAGAGCGGTGTCATGCCATGATGGCGCCTCCCTTCACTTAACATTTCTTCCAATTATTATTATTTCATCTGGATGTTTAAGCTTCAATCTTCTGAATGATGAAAGTTGTGTTCATCTTAAACTTAACTTGAGCACGATTTAGCCGCATCGCAACAAAGTTTCCAGGGCAACAATGGTCCAATAGGCGTCTTAAACAAGTGCAATGAGGAAACAGTTGGAGAACAATTGAGTGCATAAACTAAAACAAAAAACACATCAGACACAAATAATCTTTCCAGAGATATTTAATAACAAATGCCTTTAAGAAGAAAAGTGTTTCTATAAACAGGAAGTGTACAGTCCAAATACAAGGCAGATGGTTTTGTCACCTCTGTGGAAAAATAACACATAGCTGACCATCATATATGAAGCTGCTGTCCTGTGTGATCAGGTCTAATGTTTGTTTAGTTCACTTTAGGTTTTGTAGGATGTTAAAAATCTTCCTGCAGATTATGTGGAAACATGTTTTAAGATTTTGGTGTGACTCTCTTCTCACAGTGAGTGGACACTTCTACATCATGTATGGTATTTGATTTACTGATAGCAGACTTTGTTTGTTTCTTTAATTTAAGGGAGAATCCATGGACATGTCAGAGGAGGCCAAACCTACCAATACATACAATCAGCTGCATCCGTCTGAGCCAGATGGATTGGAGTAATGTCAGCTTTCATTCCCCTCCCAGTGTTTTTCTGAAGCTTTCATCAGTTTTCACACGGCATCTCTTTGTAATGCTGTGTTTTGTATCACTTGAAATGTGAATGCTCACAATGTGCAGAACTTTAACAGGATCATCTGCAAAGAACTCCAGCCACCTGCAGAAGAGAGGATAGACTGACAGAAGATAATATATTAGGCTAGAGGATGAATACATTCAGTAATTTTCATACCAGAAAACCTAACTTCTTTATGCTTATTCACTCCAAACTCAAAGTGAATTTCTTGTGCAGTGTGATTACATAGTAAGTGAATGCAAATACATGTGTAGACGCAAATAGACGCAAATTCGGATCTGTGCGACATGAAAAAGTTTATTGTTGCTGTCTATGGCCATCCACAACTTTATGACACGACTTTAACTCTGTACCAGGATGAAATCAAGAAGGAGAGGGGCTGCGAAAAGCTCTCATTCTCAGTCAATTGTGATCTCACTCATTGTTGTCAGCAAAAGTGTCTGCCGTCATGGTCGCTAGAAGAAGTACTCTGATTGGCTGTTGTGGGCAAATATTTGTGAATGACAAAATCTCTTTGTGTTTGGTGTAAACACAGCAGTATATCAGAAGGTATTGTATTAAGGGACCAAAATAATATCAGCAATAATAATAATCATAATAACAATAATAATAGAGACAGGTGTAACAAAAGTAAAAAAAGGAGAGAAATTGCCTCAACTGATCAACTGCACAAAATCTCAGTTAGCATGTGACACTAATATGGTTTTAAAAATGAACAATGTAACGTTGCAGCAACACAAAACACTACCAGCGATCAGGTTGTGTAGCACCCTGTGAGTGAAAGTCGTGAGGGATCAGCCGGCTTTTTATTTCAATAGCACTCTGTCGGAGCCACCGCCCTCATCTAGAAACAGTGACCTGTGACCTTTTCAGTCCCCACGCAGTGAATCGAGAAGATAGGGTAATTATCCTCGATAAACTGTGCAGACAGATGATGGGCAACGTTATTACATCTGACAGTGCTATGCTCAGCCATATGTCCTGACAGCAGACATCCTGTACCTGATTACAGAGGAGCTTGTATGGATTGTGCTGTACACTCGCTCATTCAGGACTCACATGACGTCCTCCTGTGTGGCCTCAGATCTCCACAAAAACTGTGTTCACTGCAGTTGGGTGTTGCCATTAAGTTACACTTTGGAGTGAACTGTTTGTAATGTTACTGTGTAAGTCATAGTGAATAATTGCACTGAAGCGTTAGGCTTCTCTGCTCATTCACACAGCACCTGCACCAGTTGTTGTCGTTACCCATCAGCCGTGAATCCGGGCAGCACCTCGTCACCTTGTTGCTCCTGAGACGTCTGAGCCGCAGTCTTAATTGAAAATGACAAAACAGATTGTGTCAGATAATTAGATTTCAGCGGCATTGACAACGAGAGACATGAATCCTTCAGCTCTGTCGATGCAATCACACGTATAGGTAATCAGTTATCTTCACAGGCGTTCAATTATTGAGACATCAGACATCATTACGAATATCTACTCACATATCAGGCCTCAGTAAACAAGTCTAATACCATGTCTGTGAAAGATATTGCATATTCATCTCACCTATGTTTTTTTTTTATGTATGCCATCAGGAAAAGATAGGGTGAACAATAAAACTGATGATTATCAATTTAGCTGCTTCAGTTAAACGTACCGTGAAAAACTTCTATAGAGAAGCTTATGTATCATTATGTCTCTCTATTCACTTATGCATGTCTCTTTAAATAAAACAATCAAGCATCAGCCAGCTGAGGCACAGATACAGTGGCACTATTATGATTAAACAGTTTGACAACAGAAGATAAAGTGAATGTTTTGTTGTTGTTTTTTTAAGCTGTTAGTATATAGTGTACTCACTGCTATTAATGTGTTTAGGTATACACTTATTTAGAGAGTTTTGTGGAAAGCATCTGTCAGTACTTGTGTAAAAATTAGATGATAATTTAACACAAGTGAAAGTCCTGCTTCCAGTTTAGTTTCTGGTATTTTTCGTGCAAGGCTGTATTTACTGGTGTTTTTCAAATGCAGAATAAGTTGGCATGCTCCATCCTGGGTTGCGCTATATTGAGCATCTTGTCAATTTAATCCAGATAAATCTTTTGGCATCCACCAGTTAAAATAAAACTCAAACATTCTACTCCCAGTAATGATAGCTTCTGTAGAAATGCAAAAATCTGATATTTATAGCAATCCCAAAAACATTGGCTGCTGATGCAGTACCAGACTGCCAGTATTTTGTAAATCCTTCTTCTTCTGGTCTGATTATGAAAATCACACTGTCACACTGTCCAAAACTCTGCGAACAGAATTTTGTTTATTTCTATCAGATTTTGACTAAAGAAAAAATGATTTAAGCCATACAGAACAGCTTGACAAGACATCAGAGGATCTTCTTTGTGATAATATAATGCTCAACCTGGTTAATCATTGATTTTAGTACAAATTCTCACTATGACATTAGTTTTTTTTAATAGGCTGAACAACTCAAAACAACATTAATAAGATGTTAATTAAGGGGGCATTCTTTGTCTTGGTTATGATAGCCGACATGTATTTGCTATTTGCCCCTGAATGTCTGCAAATAAAGTCAGAATCTTCTTGTTTATGTGCTCCACAAATAAACATGCAAGCGATTTCAAGTCACCATTACACCAGATTGAAAACATATAAAGTCACATTATCTCATTGTCAATATGGCCAGCTCTGGTCTAAGCCCCGCTTAGAGCACAGTCTCACACTGTGTTGATATCTGCTATATGCATTATTTGTGTCCTATCACTGATGACTTTTTTTTTTTTTCACATCTCAGATTAAGGTTATGAATTCTTTTCCACACACAACAACCATCAAACACACAGACACAAACACACACGTTCTGGTACTTGCTGCAAAGTGAGGACCGGAACAGACTCTTTTACCAACAGAGAGTGAGGACATTTTCAGGAAGTGAGGACATGTTGGGTGTTTTAGGGTTAAGACTTGCTTTTAGGGTTAGAATTAGATTTAGGTTGGGGTTAGGGTAAAGTTTGGGGCTAGACATTTAGTTGTGATGGATGAGGTTAGGGTAAGGAGCCAGGGGCTGCATAATGTCAATGAGGGTCCCCACAAAGATAGAAGTACACACACATACACACGATATCAGATGAAATGATAACATGCTGCTGTGAGATCTGCCTTGTGCTCAGAAGATGTGCCTTAACTTCCATCTTCCTACTTTCTAAGAAACCTGCAGAGCTTCTGGACTCCCGGATCAGGCCAGCTGAGCCACACAGGTAACCCACTACTTCAAAGAGCAAAATGTCATGGCTGAAATGCTCTTTAGACAGCCAGTTTCATATAGCTGCTGAGGCACAGTGTTGATACTTTTATGTCCTTCCAGATAGGAGCTTTTCACCTTGACAATAAGGTCTTAAAACCAAAGTGTACCTACAATTTTGTATTTGTTGAATTCTTAATATAAAACATTTGATCATTCATGAAGACTTGACATGACATGACATCCCTTCAGTGCTCAGCGATCTCATCTTGATGGAGCTCATCTCAAAGGCTCTGACATGATGGGAGGGAAGCAAATGTGAAGGAGTATCCATCCATAAGAAGTCATGACATTTTCAGACCCCCAGTGGTGACTGAGGGACTAAAACATCTCAAGTAGTCTCCTGGCACCTCTTACATTTGGATTATGTAATTCCAGGGGGTACATTTAACAAAGGTCAGATGTCTTCAGTTTGACTCTTAAGGAGTTCAAACTGTAATTGTGAGAAAACAACATATAGATACATATCTTTAACTATCAAAAACAATAATTAATGTAAGACTTTTATATTAGTGTTATAATCAGCACTTATGCAGTTTTCCGTATTGCAGTCTCATTAAAGCCATTCACAGCTTCGAACAGGATGGAAGAGTGTGCCTCTGCTTTCAAGTGCTGAGCTATGATGCCACCCGGTGGACAACCTAGGGAACAGCAGCTGGATATTCTTGGTGCATGTAGCTTTATTTAGACTCATTTTGCATAGCTGTGAGGGAAAAACAATGTTTCATTTTTTTCAGGCATCTGTCTATTTGTGTCTATGATCTCATTCACAAGACAGTTTGGTCTGTTGTTTATTTTTGGAGCTGTTTGGCTTAGCCACCATGTGACAGAGCTGGATTACCCAACTCTTCCCTCAACATCTGGGTGCAACATGCCCAACCAGATGAGCCGTGTCTTTACTCCTGCCACCTATTCATCTCTTCCCCCCCTTCTTCACATGCATTCTTTTCTATTTTGCTTGGATATGCTTCTACAGACATTAGCACCATTACTAAAATGGTAGCGATGGCAGTGAACTCTGAACAACAGGTATTTGACGGACGACATTTGAATCAGCACACAGTAGGATTTTACAGACAGAGCCACTGACATTCCTCCAGGATCTGTTTTAGCTTATTGTTCCCTCAGACCTTTATCCCTTGTTCCTGACAAACCAGCTCCTCCTGGATCTCAGTCCAGACATTTCCCGTCCCCCAGGGATTCAGGACAGCATCTCATCTGTATGTGACTTTAAGTGTATTACAACAGCGATGTGCCCTGAATCCTCTGGGCTTAGGTTAACAGGGAGTCTGGGGTCTAAGGTTGTGATGGGCAGGCGCAGGCACCCCTCTTCATTCCAGTCCACATTTCATTATGACAGGAATCTTAAATCATATGAAAGCTTCAGGGACCCATCCAACAGGAGGGATGAGAGGGGATCTGGACATGATCAGAGGAAATGCTTTGTATGTCTGAAAGAAATCATTCATCCTCAGGTCTGGAGGATACATTAGTATAAACTTCAGATTTTAAACTAGTTTTCTCTCTATGCTGTATTTTACAGATCCTTACTTCCCTAATAATTTCTGGAAGAACTATGTGATTTATAACTTGTGAAAATACAGAAAAACAGGGACACCAATTAATCTAGAGGTAAAACACAATTCAAGATTTTATGGAATAAAGTTTCCAATATAAAATCAATGACCAATAAATATGTCTTTGGATTTAAATTGATTAGTGCTTATTATCCTATAACCACAACAAAACTGTATTTTCAGGAAGCTTTTGTGTCAACTACTGTAGAATTATAAGAAAATTATGAACCAACAAAGTGAAACATTTGCTTTTTCTTTGAACTCATACCACTGTGCTATTTGTAAAATGTTTAGTTTTCTTGTAAGTTGTGTTCATAATGCAGTTATAGTAATGTAACTTAGAAAAACTGAAAACGTGTCCTTGGTGAATGCATACATTTTAGACAATGATAATGAATCATAACTCAACCCATCAGACATTTTGTCTCACTTTTGTCTACAACTGTATCTGTCTGGTTTCTCTAAATAAAATGTACTCTCACTCTGTCTGTAAATAGCTGCTGAATGTTTAAAAAGTGGGAAAGTATTTCACTATGTTCAGCCACACTTCACATCTCATGCAATGAACAGTGTGCTTTATCAGTGCTGCCAGAGGCAGAAAGAATGTGTACAATTCCTGGTCCACTTCACACATATGTTACACACATATGTTTACAGTACTCCACCACACTCTCTCTCCAAGAGGCCCGGGCCCCTGACTTGGGTAGCAGCAGCCGCGAGGAAAAGATAGCAAGAGAATAAGAGGAGTCTGATCAGAAGCCATATTGGCACTGCTCCCTCCCCCGGCCGGACCTTAAGCGTGTGGGCCCTTGGCGGCCGGACAGACAGGCGGTTCTGGGACTCGGAAAGGGAAGAGCAGCCAGCTGGAGTGGTAACAGAGTGGTATTGTGAGCTGACTGACTGACTGACTGACGCCTCAGTGGAGCAGAGACGCAAGCTGCTGGAGTGGCCTCTTTCTGGGCCCCATAGGGCCCCTCTGTGCTGATGCACTGCTGGAAGTGGGTCAGACAGACACAAGAGCACAGTGGAGAGCAATCGGAGGGTGCACACTGAGCAGAGATCGAAGACAAAGAGGCAACTAAACACCGAAGCTTGTGTACAGTGAGCTGGAAAAGATGAGAGCAGAAAAAGCTTTGTTGACACCATGTTATAAAACTTCCAGTGAAGAGATGATCATCAGCATTGTGGACAAATTATCCTGTCATAGTAGCTGACACTGCAAAATGTTTAATTCTGCCTAATCGCAGAGCAAAACTCAAACCAGGACGAGTGCTTCAGGTGCTTTCACAATTCACAGTCTGTTTTTACAACAAATGACAAAGTAATGAAACAGCACAACAATCAGGCTAACAAATACTTCTCCTCTGCCATATACAAAGTCACAATTATTAGCATGAGGAGCTGGACTGTTTATGTCAACATGAGAAGCACTTAAAAAAAAAAAAAAATCTTCAAAGGAGAAGCATTAGCTCTACTTGCCAGAGGGAGGCAGTGTTCACATTCAACGCACATTAACATTCTTCAGAGCATCCATTTTGCATCCAATTCTCTGCAGCTCTTAAGCTGCAAAATGATCGCCAGCCATAGAAGCAGAGAGCAACCAGTTATCTTGTTATTGATGTGGGCACTTTGAAGAGAAAAGGGCTGGCAGACGAGAAGCGCACAACAACACAATAAAAGAAAGATCTGAGGAAGTCAGAGGAATGTGAGGAATGGGAGAGTAAAAAAACCTCCTTCAGAGGATGGACAAAGCTGAGGCTGTGTCACACTTAAACCTGAAACATGTTTGGAAATACCATAAAGATAAATTTATGAGTTTGTTCTTAGAAGTGTGACCACACGCAGCAGACGGGTGATTGTACCTGGCGAAAAAAAATTCAGCCTTGAATTTCCCGACTCTGACGCAGGGCTTCACATGATACCCCAAAACATTTTACAGCTTCAGTAGTTTGAGGAAAATCCCATTGCAGTGTGCGGCAACATGCATGTACAGAGGATAAGCCAACAGTGTGGTTATGCTTTACATCTGTGCTGGCACCTTGTCAGAACATCATCTGGTTACCCATTCTGTTTGTTCTGAAACTGAGCATGCCTTGTATTTATCCTCCCACACGCAGCCGCAGCAGGGAATCCATTAGGTTAAAATCCAGCAGTTTAAAAAATAAAAACTTCTTTTAGCTTGTGTCTGGTGACTGCGGGGAATAACTGAAGGCGGCAGATTGTGATGTGGAATTGAGACAAAACAGACCACACCATGAAACACTTGGTCTTGGTAAATACTTTATATGCAACTGTTTTTTTGATCTTTGCAAACACTGTATAGAAAACACTTAAGGTAACATTTTTTCTTAACATTTAAAGCGCGTCTGAGCTTTCAGACAGACATGGCACACTAATCTACAGCTTAATAAACAATCTCCCCTCCCTGGCCCGTTCGTACACACCACTCCTCACCACATACAATCTTGTCCACGCACACACACATACACTCACACACAAACACACACATACAGCCACCGCTATCAGGCTCTCCACTTATTATTCACAGTAGGCTTTATAACACTGTTTCTGTATTGTATGATGGTTCTCAATATTTTTTATTTAAAAAAAGCTATCAACATTTATGCTGTAATATTTGGAGAGTGATACATTTGTATTTACATAAGCTTATTGAGCGAGATTCAAATACAATGTGTGTGTATATATGTATGTAGGGTTGTATATTTCAGTGTGTGTGTGTGTGTGTGCTGATCAGAGCTATATGATTATTCTGTTTCAGTCATTGGCCGAAGACCATTTCTACCAATGGCGTCCAGTCTGTTCAGTACCGTCCAGTAAGAAAAGAAGAAAGTGGCATGGAGCTCTGATGAGTTTTTTTTGTTGTTGTTCCTCCCACAATGGTGCCTCAAACTCTCGGAGACAATACAGGGCAGCAGAGAAGGTTCGCTCCCTTCGAGCTGTCTGTGAAAGCATGAGGAGACGAGGGGAGACTGAAGTGACTGTAGATGCTGTGAGGCGCTCACAGTACGTCGGACTCATCATACATTCAGCAGAGGCCAGGAGGTGTGAGTTGTTATCTTGGATGGCTGTAATTCAGGGTCCTACAACCTCAGTGACTGGCACATTCAGACTCTCACACTCATGCTTTCATTTCATACGAGATAAAAGTAAGAAAACGTGGCAAAAAGGTCACAGTACCATGTCTGATTTTAAAACGCCTCCTTGAGCATCAAAAATGGATGCTTCTGGGGCAAATGAGAAGTCTTCACTTCCAGCTAATTGAACAATATCCTCTCTAATATCCGTCCTTCCTTTCCTTTTTTTCTCTCTTTCACACACGGAGATGCAAGCAATCACATGTACATCCATATACACAAAGTACAGGAGTTAAGCAGTTACACCTACACACACAGAAAAACAAAAAAAACCAAAAAGGTTGGCAAGCACACATGGCCACGCATACACGCTGGGACCTGGGTAAGAGACCAAACTAATGTGAGAGAAAAGTGAGGCACATAATCTGACAGGCAAAAAGAAGCCTGAATTTTGGTATACTCAAAACAGAAGTCAGATGTGGATGATTAAGGTGTCTCAGACAGGCCCAGGCTTTCAGCCCAGTGAGAACTTGTACAATGTAATCTATTTAGCACCTATATCCTCCCAGGTGCCGTACACATACTCTGAATCCTTAAGTACCTATTAAATGTAGACAGAGGGAGTAGCTCTCTCCTCTAAATGAGTAACAGCCATACTCGGTGAAAAAAATCTTTTGGGGTCGGACTAAGGTACCATAGTGAAGATATGAGTAGTTCTTAAAGGCTTAGCTTTATGCTCACACCTTCATTTGCTATTATGAAGGCATTTTGAATGAGATCCACATAATTAAAGAATTTATGTGCTCCAACAGTCTCATAAACTCTGGGTTGGGACCTGAAGTTGGTCAAAAGCATATTTATGCTGGGTCTCTACATGGCAAGAGTAGCAATAGGTTACTATGAGGTGGGGTTTGAGAAACTTGTTGCGACTAAACTTGTTTGTTCGCCGGATGGAAAAGCTTTAGCAACCTCAGATTGTGTCTCTAATCGGTGACAGTGGTTGAAAATGGAAATGTTGAGTGAATCTCTTGAGGACTGTTACAGAGGTGCTTGAAAGCCCCCCCCCCCCCCC
>OOFC01012349.1:27770-44709 GCA_900323345.1 Pseudochromis fuscus
GAAAACCCCCCCCCCCCCAGTGGGTCTTTGAGGGCCATTGACTCAAAGTGGCAGCACTTTGCTATCCCTGTATGTAAATGTAGGTCTTTTGTGACTCTGTTTCGTCTACCTTCCCTTTACAGTATTTAAAAGCTACTTCATTATCCTGGGCGTGTTGGTTCACAGGGTCAGGTAATTTTTTTTTGTCCAAATTGGTAACGGAAAAAGATAGTAAAGGAGAATGAAAGAGAGCAAGTAATCTGTCCGTCCAGTCCCCCCTCGCTTTGTCAGGAAGGGGATCAGGAGTTTAAGAGAGTTTCAGTTCAACCGTCGTCTGGGGTCGAGTCTTCAGGGGTGGATGAGTCCTCAGCAAAGTCGTCCGTTGACCCACTCTTGTGGATGCGGCCATCGCTACGCATGCTGTGGAAAGTTTTGCGGAAAGCCTCCATCATTGAGTGCGCCAGCTTCTTGGCCTCCAGCTTACTCTCACACTCCACAGCGTGGCAGTCCATCTGGAAGGACAGGTCGTCGTTGATCTCACGATAGATCCATGCAAATACGTTGGGTCTGATGCTGTGGTCGGCTGTGCAGTAGGCGATGCGCGCCACTTGGTAGGTGTCCATGGTTACTGAGGCCTCGCCGCGTTCGTCCAGGTGGTGAAGGCGCACCTGGAAAGGCCGGATCTCCAGCAGAGAGTTGCCAGCAGGGCAGGTGCCTTGCTGCTGGGCCAGGGCACGGTGCTCCACCAGACCCACCACCGCTGACTCCGTGCAGCCAGACAAGAACTGGGTCCCAGAGATTGTCACCTTGCCCAGGTAGGTCACCTGCAGCGGAGGAGACACATACAAGCACTATTAGATTAATATTTAAACAACATATATATCATCAAATATATAATGTAAATATAAAGTATATAGAAACAGAAGCATACATCATGGTTTTGTATCCTCTGAACATGTAAACTGAAAACAAGAGTGGGCCAAGTATAGTCCCATGAAGAAACACACAAATGGATGCAGGTAAAACATCATTCAAGTGAAAGATAAATCTCAGTTTAGTGTCTAGAGAAGAGCATCCACCCTCATGTCTGTATCTGCTGAGTCACTGCCATGGCGAAGGATGGTCACTATTGAACAGTTCGGCATCGCCTTCAAAAACAGTAACTGTGGACCTCTTCAAGTTTGTTATACACCTCGGGTCATTTCAATATTAACACAGAGACCTGAATCAATGGGGTGCAAATAAAAACAGTTTGACAGTGAACTAATTAGTCCTATGTCTGGTGTACATCTGTAGGTTAATTAACCTCAAACACCTTGGTGCTTTACATCTCTCTGTGTGGAGAAGGACGTTTTCTAAGAGCCCACAGTGGTGATAAGAGGTTGCTCTAATTTTCTGTGGTAACTGTGCTGACATGCTGCAGGCTGTGTGTGTGTGTGTGTGTGTGTGTGTGTGTGTTGTTTCCCAAAGAGAGAGAGAGAAAAAAAAAAACACGATGTTGAACTGTGGCCGCAACAAGAACCATAGAATACCATAGTAATGACACTGCATACCAGGAGAGCGATAGACTGAGGAGATGGAGAGAGGGATAAGGGGAGGAAAAGTTAAAAAGTGAACAAAGCTGGAGTTTTCTTAGGGAGCGTGGCCAAATTTGAGAGCAGCGCAGGAATAATGGCTGACTTGTGCACTTCTCTACATGCTGTTCTTTATGGCTTTATAAAAATACACAGAGGAGGAGCCTGCTACGAGTCAAACTCTCAAAGAGTTTTCACTCCTGTCTGTGTTTATTCAGAGGCAGGGGAATACTCTGAACTCCTCGGAGTTCATTACAACTGGATTACATGAAGCACACATGTGACACATGGCTGCAAATAACATGAGAGCAATAATCAATGTGAATTCTCCAGGAAAGAAGTGTATCTTTTATAGACATTCAGTACTAATCCCTTAAACTATCACTGTAGTATTTCCACTAACACAAGTCCTGACACAGAGCATCAGAAAATGATACGAAGCAGAGACCCAGAGTCCTGTTTCGTTCTTCTTTTGGAAGTTTTGTTTAGTCTACAACCATCTGGTCTACCTGCCCTCGTTCTGTGCTATGATTTCCACTGAATGGGACCTTTCAGCATAAGCGCGTAGAGCAATGAGCCAGCTGCTCGGCCTCTCGATGAGACAGGCATCTACTCTTATGTGGGGCAGGTGTAGCTTTATAATCAAACTACAAAAATGGAGAAAAACTAAACAACAGGAGGCACCGGTATCTTTGGTAAGGATGCGCAGAAGTTGCCAGTAAAATAATGGGGGGCAGGGTACAGTACATAATCTACCTTTTTTGCTTAAGGTATAACACAGACACAAGAGTAGCATCAATATTCTCATTTTACTCTTTGAAGAAAATAAATGTTCTTCCCCAAAATGTTGAAATAATAGACTGGCTGCAATAAATATACCTTTTTCAAACAAGGACAGAAATAAGACGAAATTTGAGTTTTATCTCAGCACTGAGGACACATCTCAACTGTGGGCAAGAACAGACGAGCAGCGTAATTCCCTCAAATTATGTCAAAGCAGCTTGCTCAAAAGTAGCATCTACATGTCCTCCATGTATAAACAAACACCAGCCTCCCTCCATTATGGCAGATTACCCCCCCGAATCGTCCTGATTGCAGCACGACACAGCAATGATTCCCAGTTTCAGGCCACAGTAAGAGAACAGGCACCCAAAGCAGCTGCCTCCTCGTGCCTGGTTTTCATTAGTGGCGACCACTGGGTGGGACATGCAGCCTTCGCACCGGATCCATCATTCAGCCGAGTAGCACCACAGGTCTGCAGGAGCGGCCCGGAGGCAGGGCGGGTTTTGATAGCCAACCGCACCGACACCCTCTCGCAGCCAAAAGGCGGTCAGTCACTCAGCCAGCCAACAAAGCCAAAGACTGCGCCAAGACACATCAACCATCCACAGTGTGCCGTCTGTATGTCAAACAGCAATAAAGAGTCATTACGGGCTTCTCTTCTCCATGTCTCCCATTTCGATATTGAGTTACTTGTGTAAACTGTGATTGTTTTTTTCTGATTGCTCGCTTCCTAGTTAAATGAAGACTGGGTGCGTTGCCAGGTTTAATTTTAGGACTAAACACAAAAAGGCTGTTAAGGTTTTCTCTTAATCCACACGTCTGCTTTTACTGGCTCCGTTCTGCTGTCGTGTTTAAAAATTAGGAAGTGATCTAGTTAATCTGCTTGGTTCACAACCCGGGGCGAAGAGCCAGGACTGCTTGTTGAAGAGCTGATATTCAGACTGAATGATGTTGCTTTAGTTTTTCCAAGGGTCAGATTTGATTTTTTCATAACTAGTCATCAGTGACTGACACATCCACTACAGTTAGATAGTTTTAAACCCTACAATAACTGCAAAAAAATCTTCTAATGAGATTTAAAGAAAAGAGCAAAGGTCAAGAAAGGGGAAAAAAAAGGTGGCTTAGGAAAATTGTAATTTTTAGATCAAAACCAAAATATGTTGATCTGAAGTTCTCTATCAAACTTTGTCCACTTTGAAGTGAATGTTGAACTTCACTGAGTGTCGACGGGTTGGTGTGTGTGAGTGTGTAAGGTGGATGGAGAGATAAGCGAGGAGTGTGTGAGGTGAGGAGGTCACCAGACTGAGCAAACAGTTTCTTTATTCAAAGTCCAAAACAAACACACAGCTGAAGAGGAAATTGTTGCTGGAGCAGAAATATGTGTAATATACAGAAATAAGAAAAAAAAAAAAGTAGTGTTCATTTTTCTTGGTTTGCAGTACATGAATCACCCATTTCAACCCATGGTACTGACAATATTTCCTAAGACACTGAGCCTGTTGCCACTTTTTATATTAAAATGTGGCTGAATGTGCATTTGCTGTATGAAAATGAATGTGGCGTTTATTATGCTTGGCTGCGGATTAATAGCAAGGGACAGACAAAAAAAAAAAAGAAAAAAAACTGGGAACAGCTTCAACCTTTATAGGTTATATTGTAAGAAAATGCAAAACAAGCATATTGCCATCATTCAGGCAACACATGGTCAGAATTATTTATGAATGCCAAGAAAATTCTGCTACATTTGACACAAATAACAGCAGTGGCCTGAGGTTATTGTGTCATTAATGTGATGTTGTGCTGAAAAAGCAGCCAAGATTAGTGCAATATTGTAGAAGAGTGAGAAACTATTTGGCCGTGACACAGAAATATCATCACCGTAGGCAGAAATACAACTTCGAGAATAATGGACATAAACTGGATAATTAAGCCCCCCTGAAGCAAACAAGATGTTCAATACACAGGAGAGGTGGAAAAACCAGACAGGTGCCAATGGATTACACAAATGTAGAAAAAACAACCTTAGCTCATAAAACACAACATTTTCAAAGACAATGTATTTTCATGAAGTTAAATCTTTCTGGGGAGATGTTACTCAGACTGCAGGTCAGTTTCTGTCTCAGTATAATGCATGACAGTGATACAGTCCTGTCCACAAGTCCTTGATTTTGCATATTTAAAAAAGAGGCCTGTGCCAGTGTGTGAGTTTAACGCTGACTTGTTTTATAAAACGGGAACAAGGAAGCTGCAAAATAAACCAATATTTTACTTTTTTGTTCGATCTAATTGCTTTAACTAACTCAGTTTTCTACTCTTGTGGGTGGTTGGGACAGACGACATAAACAAATTGAGAAATCTGTTTTAAAATTGAGAAGCTGCCTTAATACAAACTCCTAGAAAATTCCTTCTTTTCCTAAAACTAAAAATAAAAAGATTTTTTCTCGGTGTGAAGCTGCAGAGAGATGGTTTTGTGTGCAGTGTGTGTGTGTGTGTCCATGGGTGACTTTAAACAGCTTTGCGAGAGTGTGTGACTGCATGTAGACGGTTTCCAAAGGTACAAATCACGGCTTATGATTGGAACGACGATGAGTGACTCAAATGATCGTAAAAATTCTGCAGACGGAGGGGAGACGTGATTCAGGTTGGACTCACTGACGGAGCTGAAAATGAGCTGCTTTCAGGACGTCCACGCCAAAGCACAGACGCCTGGCTGAAGACTGTCAGTGTCTCTCGCTCTAGCTATCTACACATCAGGCAGTGGAGAAAATTGATACATCAATCCATCCATCTCAGACCAGAGCACATCTGCTGTCCTCTGCTCTGGCAGCCACCTCACCAGTCGTCTCAGCGCTGGCAAGTCAGGCAGGCAGCTTAAATCATTGCAGAGTCTTACAGAGCCACCCCCCCTTTTGTTTCAACTTTCCATGTGTTTCTCCTCCACTCGCTCCTCTCTCCTTCCTCCCTGAACTCCCATCATCTGCTTCACTCTCCCCCCTCTTCACCTCCGCTCTATCCTCACATCCCCTCTACACTTCTGCACTTTCTCTAGATTAACGTTTCTATACTGTCACACTGCAAATATTGATTCCATGTGATGCAATATGGAGACAGAAATACTGTAATGGACAGACATGCGGAGACAGAAATAAACAGTGACAGGAACAAAGGCCTCGGAGGCTGCAAAGAAGGAATGCTACAAAAGACAAATTAAGCAAATACTGATGGAGACAGGAGGAGGGAAAAGGAGAGAAAACAAGGTTTGAGAAAGGAGCTAATGTCCAACTGAAATTTAAACTATCCACTGGTATGTGAGTGTCGACAAGGAACAAACAAAACAAAAAAAAAAGGCAGTGGGAAACTTTGAGAGTGTGACAGGGAGAGGGGAGAAGCATGGTTAAACATTTGCATGTGTGTGGTGAGACATGTGGCCACTATTACTGATTCCTCTTTTATGGCGGGTATTGTCCTTCTCCATTCTCTCACACTCTATATTTCCCTACAAAGACAGACTCCCAATGGCCTGCTACCGCCTGCGAGGCAAAGGTCACATGAACAGCTGTAGTGTTCAGGAGGATGGGTTGCGTGCTTGTGCTCCTAAGATGCTTTGTAAAAGTTAGACATTTAGACAGAGTTCGACAAAAAAATAACAAAATCTGCCTCCCAGCATCTAAATCTGTACAAAAAACCAAGTGTAAAAACAAAAATTGATTTTTTTTTTTAAGATGCGTCGTGTATGGGGCTGTATCTTGGCCAGGTGCCAGTTGCCAGGCAACCAGTGGAGACTGTAGGAAGTTACTTATCAGGTTGTATTTTGTTCAGAGGAAACAAATAAGAAACAGCATGTTAATTAGTGAGCTTTCAGGCACATTCACACCTGCGTGGTGTTGTGTTCACGCTGACTTTTTACAAACAAACAACTAGTCTAGTTAAAACAGATGTTGGACAGTTTGTTTATGTTGTCGCAAAGTGCTTACAGAGAAACAACTGATTATAAGCACTATTAGCATTATTAGACTAGAAACTGACCTCTTGCTATGATTAATGACAGGATTAGACACAAGAAGGAAAGCAGTCATCAGTGGGATCAGGAGGTCACTTACTGGACTTCACTGGACACAAAGTGGGACAGAAAAACAAACCAGTGTCTAATTTATCAGGAAGCTCCCCAGCTGCTAATTGTATACACAGATTAATTAAAGGATTGTTAGTGAACAGTTCAATATGCATTAAAAAAATCAGTGGATTGCGTTTGCTTTCACATTTGCTTCCCTTTTCTATAATACACCAAGCCATTTGTTTCTTTATCTAGTTTTTGCCTTAAGCGCACTTAGCCTGCAGCTAGTGGTAACATCATGATGACCCTGCAGACCACAGAGCAGCATTATTTGTAATCAGCTCATTAGGCTCTCATTTGGTCATTTTCTTTTTGATGCGTGAAGAAAAACTGATCACAACTCCAGATTCTTACATCTCTTTTTAGTATTGCCACTAGCTTGATGGCAGTAGCAATACCTAGTGCTACATGACCCCAACTGATAAAAAAAGGAGTTCGAAAAGAAACATTACATTTCTGCTGCTTTTCCTGGTTATTTTAATCTTATCAGGTAACAACAAAAAATCCCTCAGAGGTCATTTACCTGTTCTTGGGGATTACAGTGAGATACTGCCTGATATGAAAGGGGTAAAAGGTCAAAAAGGTTGTGGTTCACTGCTCTAACTCTAAGAGACATGTATAGTAATAATGAGAAACATTGTACAAAAGTGCATTGTATATGACGGCTTATTGAGTTTGGCCTTTGCGTGTTTGTGATATTGCAAAACTCTGCATGTATTACAGTGCATGCCAGTAACAATGCTTTCTGTGTTTAAGGAAAAATGAGGCAAACTGATTGAACATTTTGATGAATCACTCGCTGCAAATGCAACAATGCCTAAAATAAAACCACAATTATGGAACGGCACAGTACAAACTGACCAACAGACAGACAGAGACAGACAGACAGGCAAGCAGACAGAGAGAGAAACTTGTTGTAAACAGATGGGGAGAAAAGCTGATAGAAAGTAATGCAAAGAAGGACAGAAGAAAGTGAAGGATACACAGAGGGAGACAGAGAAAACATCCGCAGCCCAGCAAGTGAGCCGGTGGGAAGAGACAGGAACATCCTGGTCAACTCACGCACAACACGTACTGTCGATGTGTCTGTCTCTGACAGTGAGAGTCGGTATTTGTGTGTAAGTACACAGGCATGCCTGTGTGTATGAGAGCTGGGGCAGCTGCTGGAGCCACAGCTGGTTCAGCTATCAGCAGAGAAAGGAACCGACGGGATGAGAGGAAAAGAGGAGGAGGTATGGGAAAAGGAGGAGGAGGAAGAGAAAAAACTGAGAGGAATTAATGAGGAGGTACCTGTCTCTACGGAGAGGTTTGTAGAATGCTGAGAAAGAAGATGAAGAGGACCGAGATGACAGGAGGAAGAGCTGAGACCAGAACAAGGGGGCAGTTGTTGAGGGAAAGCTGTTTGGTTCTGTTGGACCAGGTCTGAGAAGAGACCACGATGTGAAGGTACAAACAGGCAGCAACACTTCTGGAACGTGTCGTTTCAGCATCAGGCACTTTCCCAGAAACTGGTCCAAGGCCAAACAGGTCGTGCAGACAAAACACACACAGTCTGTCCTTGTCCACCACCCCCATGGTCACATTTTGTTCCATCCAGATTTTTATATCCTTTCCCAAATGGCAAGAGATGAGATGTCAGTATGAAAATACAACTGTGTTTGTTCATACCTCAATAGTTCATTATTTGGAAACATTTCAGATTTGTATCTGGCAGCGGGGTTTGAATGTTGGCGGCTGAAAGTAAGGAAAATACCTGATGATATCAGTGAAATAAAGGAAAGTTGTGAATTCCAAAGACTCAGCCTTTTAGGTAATTTAGAAAAGATGAATTAACCAGAGTATAAGTAGGATAGAGCCAAGTTTGTGTTGATGACCAATTGCTTTTGATGTTTTTACATATTTATGCAATGACTTTTTAAGACAAACGTATTTTAATGGAAAAGTGCAACGTTTAGGGAAAGAAAATCTACTATCATGTCTGTACTACAAACCATATCATATTAGGTAGAAATATTAATATTAAGTTTAAAATATAAAACAATTCCTTTAAGTTATAAAAATGGAGCTGAATTCAGGTGTAAAACAGGTTTCTGATTAATCTAGTTAAAAATATAAATCATTAAAAAAACCACCAAACAGTACTTAAGAGTTTTTATTTCACCTGTAAAATGTTCAACTCAGGACATATCTGAGTCATATATTGTCATGTTTATGTAAAATATCAACATGGATTTTGAAACCTCTCAAATAATGAAAGCTGTACTGCACTGATCTCCAAATATCAACAATGAGTGCAGTGTGTAGCACATCAGAGGGATGAAGACACAGACTGAGCCACACTTCAAATCTTACTGCACGTTCTAAAGATAAAACACAACCAGCCCACTGTTGCAGATGCAGGTTATCCTGGCGTTCTCCCTTGGTAGGCCCCTGCGTCTGGATCCCCCAACATGACTGGGAATCCACTGCTTGGGAATGCAGCATTCCTGAGGAGGTTGTTAACATTCCTCTAAACTTATTGAATCAGCACACTACAGCTGGCTCTGCTTGTCATGGCATGCAGAGATGGATGGAGAGGTTTTTTGTTTTTTTTTTTGCGCTGTGTGAATTTGCTTGTTTGTGTTGTAAAACGAAGGTGCTGCGAGTATCAGGACAAAACAGAGTCTGAGTGTTTCAGTGTCAAGACAGGAATGAAAGGCGCTTTCACGTACACCTCCTAAATCCATACAGCCCATAGGCTGAGATCCTCCATGTTCCAAAAACGGTAATAAAATTAGTCTAAGCTGAGCTACACATTAACTTTTCACTCCGGTGACACTGATGCCAATTCCTGGCCACAAAATATGGTCTTTCCAGAAGAAATTTGCAATGCAAATGAAAAAGTGTATTAACGGTCCCCCCCACCTCCCCTTTACCAACATATACTATTTGGTCAAGACACATAAGTACTATAACTGCTGAGCACCAGCCTACAGAGCAGGCTGTGCTTCATCTAGTCCAGAGTTTTGCACAAAGTTCTATGCTATGCTATACACACTTTAATACTAACACTAGAGACGTGAAATGTTCATCAAGCCATCTTTGGTCTATGTTAGTGGCATTCAGCAGATATTAAGTTGCATATGTGAGAAAATGACACATTACATTATAAAAGTAATGTAGCTGCCATCAGGAGCTGCTGTGCAGGTCAAAGCTTCCTCCTTTCTGACACACTGTTCAACTCAAAATGATTTTCTTGATGGCAGTTTAGATTTCTAACCAACATTGATCATGATGACTGTACCAAAATCAAACATCACCATACTTTATGCTTAATACTTGATAATAATCATAGACTGTATGTAGAAATGGACAAAGCAACAGGGTTTCAAAAATGATGGTTTCAATACACCCGATGGCCTCTAGATGAAACCCTGGCTCCAACTGACTTCATTTAAAAAAATATTTTAAATCATGAAATATTCAGTCCATAAATTTTTTCCACAAGTCATTCTAGTATCATTAGCTACTGTCAACTCTTCTTATCAATGATCTGGTGGTCCATCTGAAAAAATAAAATAAAATAAAATAAAAAAAAAAAATCACTAAGTGGATGAGTCTTCAAAAAGAAGGTGATTCAGGGGTCTGGTCTCTAGTGAGACCAGCGCTGAGGTCAAGAGTCATATAGGTAGCGTCCTTGGGTTCGACCCACCGCCTTCCTCCTCCCTTCAAATATGGTCACTTCTGGCTCAACATGGCAATGTTCAAATGCCAATCTCCTAAGTCCAAAAACCAACAGGTGACATGTTAGCTTCATCCATTCTACACACAGTCTGTGATACTGATGAACAGTATAAGCCTATGGATGCACTCAAGTTATTTGTGTTATGGACATGACAGCAAACAAGCACAAGCTCTGTCGGACAACAAGCACAGTCAAAGTGAGTGAGACAGAGACGAGAAAGAGAGGACAACGTGAGACAGGATTTGGTCTCACTCTTCAGAAAATACTGTCTTCTGTCTGAGAAGAGCCAAAAAGCCTGGGTCAATCAGCAGATCTGAGGGAAGCCCTGAACTGCAGCCCAGTCTGGCTCCTCCACTGAGAAGCAGTGCCAGCAGAGACAACACACAAGTTAACCTGAACCAGAACACAGACGCAACAAAAAAACACACATGGTTTGATCCTTCAATTTATGCTGACTTAAAAATAACTAACGAGCAGTCTGATTATTCAGTCCTAATTAACATAATGTCTCCTCCTAACATGGTCACTGTACCTAACTACAGACATAGAAACCAACCAGACTGGTACTTGTGTAGTACTGTTCTAAAGGTGTCTTGTAATCCAATCTACACTTCTGCAGTATTGTGACTATAGGTCTAAATCCTTGACTGATACACACAGGCAGCCATAATAAAAGTGTAATGCATCATCAACACATGATGGAGCAGCTATATCATAACTGGTTAAAAGTAAAGGCCACATCTGAAAAAGAAATAAATACCAGTTACCATGTGACTTTTTTTATCATGGAGGACACAATCCAGAGATGTTTACACAATATCAAATATGACAAAGTTAAAACTAACACATCAACAACTCTGTCCCATCTATAAAACACAGACAAATGCACTGACACAAAGGCCCCGTTACACAAAGACACAGACATACGCTGACATTCCCAAGGGAACTGGGAGCACTGGTCATCTAAACCCGGAGGTTGCTAATCATCTAAATGTCATCACTGTGCGTTCTGTTCTCTATTCAGTGGAGAAAAAGTGACGGTACGTCCAGTACACTCACTGACATCAGAATACCAAGTACAGAGAGACAAAAAAGTCTCTCTGCCTCACAGATTAGATAAAGGCATGGTAGGGCCAGCCTGCCCTGCATGGGCTGCTGGTGTGAATGACGTCAGTGAGGGACAATCACATGCTCGCTCTCCTCGGTTTGGACCCACTGTTAGGAGGGAAATTATGCCTGGTAGAAGCAGCAGAACCAGTGGTTTCAACTGACAATAGACCTTTTGACCAATAATATTGGTCAAACACTGCTGTTATTAATAATATAAGTTTAATATAAGACATGTGTGACAAGAAGAAAGCCTGTGGACAACCAGGACCCTAAAACTGAAGCAATACAATTCAGCCATCACAACTTTTTTTTTTTTTTTTTTAAAGCTGAACTTTCATATTGGGAAATAAACTTTCTTGCCAAGTGCTAGAAAGTTTATTGATACTGTTCTCATTTGGATAATAAACACAAAGCTACAGTCAGCAAAGAAGTCACTGCTCCCAACAAAGAAATATTTTAGGACATCAGCCCTGTTTACAGCTTCTGATTTTTGCACAACAAATGTTAATTAGTGAGCTTTGTAAGTCCTGTTAGGAGGATTGTGTCACCTTTGGACAGAGCCAGACTAGCTGTTTCCCTCTGTTTCCAGTGTTTGTGTGAAACTAGGCTAACTGGCTCCTGGCTACTGCCTCATATTTCCTGGACAGCATGTAAGAGTGATGTCAATCTTCTCATCTAATTCAAAAGAGGTCATACTTGACATCATGACAAAACTCGCTTATGATTAGTTAACTGATTTGTCGTTTCAGTTCCACTCTAAACACGTATGGTTTTATAACAGCATGTTGGTGAAGAGAAGTTCTGGTGAATAATGGTGACCTGGTGTCCATACATTCCCACTGGGGAGACATGCTAAAAACTGTAAAAGACCTGCTTTGTTAGTGTGAATGTGAAGAGGGACAAATAAAACAAGGATGATAATATATTCTGAGAACAGGGTCATGTGCAGTACAACAAAACTGTGCATAAGAAGCTAAGGTTTTTGGTTTCCAGGGTAATTTTATTATTTTTTATAGTATGACTAAATAGCTCAAAAGTGCATTCAACACATTTTCTCAATGGACACCAAGTGGACTGCTCTGACAGCAGCAGGGACGGCAGGGCAAAGAGAGGTGGCCTTTCATCCTTGCTAGCTGTTAGCTTTGGCAGTGGGACAGCAGCCCTCAGCCAGCCTTCCTGCCTCCCTGTAAACTGGGAGCACAACTGGGGGCTGGGAGAGAGTGAAGGAGAGATGGGCAAGAAATGAAAGACATAGCATACAATGCTCCAAGTGGATAACAAATGCTATCATATTGTATTGTAGACTATACAAGTCAGGCAGGGAGGACGGCAAGGAGTCCAAAAAGACTAACGTTTCCTCAGTTTTCTGCCTTGAAAAGACAATACTGCGTCTGTGAGGAATAGCAGAGGTGCTGTAGCAGGTGGGCAGACAGACATGCAGACAGGCAGGTAGTGACTCAGACAGGAAGTTACACAAGCCAACAGATGCAGGCGGCAAGGCAGATAGACTTGCATGTAAGGAGGTCACAGACAGATGAGGGAAATGATTTTTTCTTGTGTGTGTGGCTGGTATTCGACTGAAAAGATGTAGTGGTATCCACGGCAACATGGCTTTGGCATTCTCAGCAACGCTGGAAAGAACAGCAGAGCACAGAAAGGGAGCAGGCAACGAGTGGATGCTGGGATTCACACTAGACAGAGAGGGATATCAAGTCTAGCTGGGTGCAGCGTTCACCTAGGCGATAAATCAATATTTATCCTCCATCATGGCAGCGACTGCCGATTGGATGAAACAACTGGCTGCTGTGTGTCACTGCTGCTTGGTTTCACTGAAACAATGTGCATCAGCAGACAGTTAACTCTGAATGAACAACTGGATAAATCTGGACACTTCATAACACCATCCGATTACCAAACCATCCCCTAAATCACAGTGCTAAACATGGCCAGTGCATGACTGATAATTAAAGACAATGAGCAAGTTGGGAAATTAAGTATGATGCACGAAACACTGGTGTAACGATGAGTCAGTAACCTGTGACACAATTATCACTGCATGGGCTAAAACAGAACCAGTGGAAACAATAGTTCAGTTACTATTTATAATTTAAATTCTTTTAAACGTAGAGTTTCACAACACATTTAAAAAAATATACAAACTTGTATCCAGTCAAGTGTAATTTGGGGGGGCAAGTTAACATCAACTATATATAAAGGTCTGAAAAGTGAAGCCAATCCCCAAGTTCCAAAAAGTGCAATACCACCAATGGCCACTGGATGCTGGCTTGAATCATAAACTGTATATAGAATGGACGTAGCTAATGTGTCTTCACCTGTTGGTCTGTGGACTTGAAAGCAGGAGGTCAGCCAGAAGTGACTATATTTGGATATGGAGGGAGGAGTGAGGAGTGAGGAGTGAGGAGGTGGATGGACCACCAGATCACTAATGAGAAGAACTGAGTTTAGCTAATAACATCAGAATGACTTGTGAAAAGAAAGTACTGACTATTTCATGAGTGAACATGATTATATTTTGAACTGAAGTCAACTGGAGTCAGAGGTTTTTTGGAGCCAGCATCTAGTGGACGTCAGGAACATTGCAGGGATACATATATGGGGGCATGTCTGTTTTGATGGACAGGCCTGGCCTTATTGACTGCATCAGACTTGCTGTTACACCAATCCCCTCCCTGCTCCCCATTGTCAGCCTTTTATCCAAATGGGGTTACTTTTTGACTCCAAAAAAAAAAAAAAAATCCCAAAAACAAGATGGTGATGGTCAATCATCCTGGCTTCAGATCATGAAGTACACAAACCAACAGGTGAGAGCCATGTTTTATATACAGTTTATACCAGCTTAGTACCACTACTACAACCCTCATTCATTATCTAATAGGTTGTATTAGCTAGCAGAGCAACTCCCCGGATTTGTAAATGAGCGTTTATATTTGGAGACCTTGTTGAGGTTTAATAACTTTGAGGTGTGGGTGGGGGTAAGAGGATGTGGGTGGAGCATCTTTAGCTGCTTAGCTCATTCCACTGGGCCTTAAAAACAATGAATGAATTCTGTTTTAGTCTCATCTTAATACACTGGATGAAGGTGATTATTTGAATTCCAAAGCATTAGTTCGTTTAATTATTCTTAAAGAAATATTACAGATTTACAAACTTCAACAGCACGATTTGGTTCAGGACAAGAGAGGCCACGGGGCATATCTGGCCACCTGTACTTGATTTAAAGGCCAGTAAAAATCCTGCTGGTTGACTTGTTTGTCTCTGGTGCCTCTTCCAGTCAGAAAAAAAAACCTCTTCTCTGCCAGTAAAGGCCCTCGTACTGACTTTCACTTCATGTTACATTTGAACTTTAGTAACTTTTGGGAAGTGGCAAAGACGACTCAGCACATTTGGTCTCTTAGCAGCCTTGGGAATTTCCTTTTTTTTTCAATATGTATCTTCACAAAGTGTGTGAATAAGTGTGTACGATAGTGTGTGTGCTCATATTAGCTCTTCTGCTCCAACAAACACAAATATCAACAACAAGCCTTGGGCCTATGTGTTCCACACGTGTGTTTCTTGGCAATACCTTCAAGAAGGAATTATTTTCTTCTTTTTAAAGGCAGCTGCCAGATATTAAAGGTTTATTTCAGTTTGGTATCATTCAAAATACCTCCTTTTCCAGCAAGCTGGGTAATGACACAACATAAAAGTGACCAAAAACAACATTTAACATACAAAACTAAATCCTCATACCCACACGGCCACTTCAAGTTGTCTTAAAAAGTGTCCACAGTCATCTCAGTTTATTTGTTGTGCTTACAATGCTGTGGCACCAGGCAGACAAACATACAAAGACACACTTAGTTACTTGGTTAGAAGTGTTATGTGTAATAACAGAGCATGGTTGCTATTTTAAATCTGTTTGCCGTCCGTTTTAGGACAGAGAAAAGAGAATAGGCTGCGAGTCACACACACAGCCCATTGGATAAAACTCTACATCTGACACTTAGCAGAGCCACGGAGGAGGAGGAGGAAAACAAACACACCCATGCCAGAGTACACGTACACGTGTACCCACACAGATATTTAATATAATTATTCAAGGAAGTGATTCAGACACAAAAACTCTCTGTGTGCGGGTATCCACAGTGGAAATTAATTAAACTCGTGTGACTAAAAAGAAAAGGAAAAACATTTGGATTATGGCTCTATTAATGCTATTATAGATTTAGTGCTCAGGAACAGGGCTGGATTTGAGGATTATTAGGCTCATGTGATCCTACCTTGTATCCAGCATGGGTCCTGCTCTTCGTGAGCGGTGTGGTAGAGCAGAGCTCGATGGCCTCGGGCTCGTGAAAGATCACCGTGGGCAACGGCTCCTTCCTCAGCGTCAGCACATTCAGCTTGGTCTTCAGCATGGTCTGAAAGTGCTGATGGAGAAAAAAAAGATAAACACACTGCGCTTTAGGCAAACTTGCAATCTGCACCAAACAGCTACAGAGTTAAATGTTGCTACGGTACAACATGCAGAACTTTCTAGTCAACGCTGCTGGAGGCTGGAAAAAGTGCAAGCCCCAAAAACATCAGCGTTTTAGTGTTTTTGTCATCTAGTAATGTGTAATACAGAATAAGATGTGTCTCAAGAGCAGAAGTACACATGATTTATTGTATAGTGAAGGCAGGAAAAAATGCTATGGGATCAAGGGGTGAAAGAACGTCAGGATTTTATGTTTTAAGCTATTGTTCGAAGCAATTCCTAAAGACACCCTTATGAAATTCCTCACATAAAAAACACATCTCAGTGGTGAAAACTGGAGATGGAGACTGGAAGTGAGATGGTGTGAGAGGTTTATTCTGCTCCAAGAGGAATGTGAGGAGCAGATGAAGGGAGCGCTGCCCTCGCTGCCTCCATCAAAACAACAGAGGCCGCCCGCCTGCTCTCGTACTACAGTCTACAGCCAGTGTTTCCTGAAGCCGAGCAGAACCACATGGTCGATCTGGCCCCGTGCATTGGACCCTGTGGAATTTCTGGGCTTCCTCAAAAAAGAACGGAGCAGCTAATGAAATCAGGACTTCCATAACTAAGGCAGAAAATGCAGGTCTGGGCCTACGGCGTATCTACTGGGGTCGGCGTCTGCTGCCTAACCTCAAGTGATTTAAGATTGCCTGGCTCTGAATATCTGATATCTGAATATGATTCAACGCTCTAGACATCCTCTGGTGTTTGTGTTGAATATTTTTAAACACCAATTTGTGTGTCTCTCTGCAACCTTTCTCTGTTGAGTTGCCAAAGCTGTTTCAACAGGTTTTGTATAACAGTCTATTGGATAAACTTTACTACAAACTCTTCATGTTCAGGATCTACTGCTTGCAAGATAATGCTTTTCTCAATTTTGTCATTGCTACCTTGTTTCAAACAGATACACATCTGTCCTATTGGAGAGCTTACAGATGTTAATATAATACATCAACAAAGGTGCTTTGTATTATTATGTGTGCAGCAAAAAAAAAAAAAAGTAGTTTCTAATCAAGTACAGCTCATATTACGAATGCTCTGACTCACTTCTCCTGTACTTTCTTGAACTTCAAAGTTGTTTTCTGTGTTGGACTCCACGAAGGCAATTTTTTTAATGCAACAGATGGTCAACATTTTCAGGC
>OOFC01012349.1:49535-64406 GCA_900323345.1 Pseudochromis fuscus
CCCCTCCTCCCCCCCCCCCCCCCCGCCCTCCTCTTCCCGCCTAAGCGTGAGACAAAAATGCAGCAAGACATCAGGGGTTGCTATGGCAACAGAGGACAGCACAAGCGAGGAGAATGTGGACGGATGCCATAGTGAATAAAAACAACAAAACACAAGATAATGAGCAGTCGTAAAATTGCATATCAGCTAACAACAGGGAGATTCAGCTCTGTAAACCCCACTATTCCTGAATCAAAATGGGTGAAGGATACCGGTCTAAAGGATGGTGTTGCTATGGTTACAAAGCAGGCAATGACCAGGTATTGCTTTATCATCCTACAACTGCTCTTCACTGTAAGGGTCATTCATACTGGTTTTTAAAAATAACAAACTTTTTATTTACTGATCCAAAAGAGCCCGACAGTTAAAGTATTCATGCTGCTGTTTACAGAACGACACGGGCACACTTTGCAAATCCAAATCTTCTTCCATCAACTTAAACACGGGAGTGTTTCACAGTTTTGAAATGGACAGGAGAAACGTGCCAAACTTTTTACTACGTTCAACCACAGCTGGAGCCAAATGTTGCTTATCAAAAGTAAGATTTTTCTTTTTTTCAAACATGCAAACTTACATTTTCCCTTCCAACAGATCAGTACTGCACTCCATAAAACTGGAGGGTATATTTCCCACAATGCAACACAACAGCATGTAACTTGGCTAACATGGGGAATCCTTATTTACTTAACTTTCAGGCACTTCTATACAAGGAAACTCCAAGTTGGATATATCTGATTGTTAGAGTTTCCCCAATCATAATTACGACCCGGATGAAGCTGAATCATAAAATAAACGCCTTCATCTTTTAAACTCCATGACCCCAGTGTGTACAGTTTCTGGTTGACACGTGTGTGTGAAAGAAAGCTGGTAACATCATCTGTGTCACTGTCCTGACTTTAGAAACCATACTTCAGAGACTTACAAACTGCAGAGCTTCCATGATCTAAATTCAAGGTTTCCCACATATCGGTGCACGATGATGTGGATAATGATATTTTTGTCTTATAACACGTCATGATGGCGGTGAAAGGTTTTCGGAAATTAGTAAGCAGGGTTGTAAAGCTACACATTAAATCACAATTCACTGCACTGTACGTGGTTGGAGCCTGTTTGGAGCATTACACGTGTGGAAGCAGTGAGTAGGAAAACCATATAAAGGATAAAACATACTGGACTTCCACATTCAGTTTGAAGCTATTACAACCAACACTGTAACAGTAGACAGAGGTAGACTTACACCATATATGATCAGAACAAAATCACACTCCCAGATTTAGCTGATTACTTTTCTTTTGTTTTAGTTGGCAAAGTGCACGTGCACTACACTGTAAAAAATATTGGGATATTTTCCATTTCAGAGATTTTTTTTCTGTATTTTTCAAATAGACAAAAATATTAATAAAATTATTAGCAATAAAAATAAACAAATAATTTACATATCTAATGTCAACAAAACCTGAATATCATGAGACAAGTATTGATTTTTTATTTAATAAATCACACTGTTTAACAACATGGACGGATTACGAATGTGAAATGATTATTGATTAAAAAGTATTGATTCTGCACTTTTTCATGTACTGCATTATTACAAACCACAAAAAATGTTGTATAGATCTGTTTTTATCAGTTTTGTTGTTGCTTTATTAAACACAAAAAATAGATAAGATTTCAAGTGAAATCAAAGCCACAGATGGATTGATGAGTTGTTTACAATGTTATTGTTTGTTTAATTTAATATTTATTTATTGTACAGTGTCCCAACACTTACTGGAGCAGCCAGGCTAAGAAGACTTGAGGATGTGGGTACGACACTTTATTTACATCTATAAATCAAAAACAGCCTATTGATGACAGAAATGAGCGCGGTTGCTAGGCGACACATTGAGTATCACGGTGGTTACAGGCGGTTATACAGCGTGGATGGTTAATTTAGCTGAGGCGCACATGTGTATGTGTGTGTATGTGTGTGGGTCTGACTCCACATGTGAGTGGAGGACAAACACCGGAACTCTCGGTTTTAATAATTTTGTGATTCCATCTTCTTGACGCCCGGGCAGAAGAGGGGATTGTGCAAGTTCACTTGGCAGGCAGTCCGCAGCAGGCCGACATCTGGAGAGCATTACGTCTGCAGGAGACGTGAAGCCAGGGTCGGTGCACGGCTTACCCTGGATATCAAACTACGTGTCATTAACAGTGGAGTTCTTTTTTATATACATGAAAATTTTAACATGCTTTTTTATGAGCGATTGATAAGTGGAGAGGTAAACAGAGGTGGCAGCATCCTGATGTGCCAGCGCGAGGGGGAAAAACAGAGTGACAACAAGAGGCCTGCACCCACAGTGGAGGTACAATGCTGGCTGAAACAGGCCAAAGTACACATTTTTAAAACTACAGGAATAATAACGCACGTCTCTAACGCTGTAAGACAAATAAAAAAAAAATCCCCAGTAGTGGATTGTAGCACAGGAATGCAGCGGAGGTACAAATTGTTGCACGGTGTCCCCCGGCTTGCGTAACGGGAATAGGTGCGTTTGAACGCAGCACCAGAAGGAGGATTCACGTAGACACGAGAGAGATGAAGAGAAAAAAGACAATGCTGTGTTTTTTAATACTCGTTGCGATCATTTGGTGAAAGACAGCGCGCACACAACATCTGAAGCGGCGTATTAAAATGTGTGTAGAGAGGCTGGAGCCATACGCACAGCACGGCGGGCTTCAGGAGCTGGGAACACGATTGAAGCGTTTATTTACTGGTGCAGCCGCTCACGTCCATCCTACCTGCAGTCGCTCCGACGCGGGTTGCCACATATTAGCAGAATCACAGGGTCTCCGTCTGTACTACAGCTTCTTCTCTCCCCGTAGTCCGGCTCACATCTGTTCGCCTTCACAGCTCGCCTCTCTGTCCTCCTTCAGTCTGGACTGGTCGGTAATGAAGGATGTGTTGCTCCGCCTGGATGTAGTTATCACGCCGGCCAGCAGGTGGAGGTACCTGCCCGGTGCTGCCTTCAGGTGCTGTAGGAGATCAGGCTTCAGGCGGGCACCACCTGCCTTACAGCTGCAGCTGTGATATTAGGGTAAAGCGGGGATATGGGAGGATTTTTTTCACTAATTGTTTTCTTGTGTGGACGCTGATCCACCAAATATTAATCATGCCTCCTTCCTTGGACAACCGTCCAGCTTTTTAAGGACTTCCACCTTTTCTACGGAAGCCCTAAAAGGACCTTTTCTCGACATCTGGAGTTATTTTTCTTGTGAAATCAAGAAAACAGACTTTGTTTACAGGATAATTGATCTTGTTATCTTAAGATAGACAAGGTAATTTTGTCAAAATAACAAGATAAATTTGTTATCAAGAGAAAATGACATAAATTATCATAAAAACAAAGTTTTTTTTTCTCGGGAGAGCAAGAAAAATAATTCGAGATGTCGAAAAAAAACACTGAAATTGACTCCACGGCACAACAGAGAAAATAAAAATGTATTTATTCATGTCCTTTCAAGACTTCCGTTCTTTTCCCCACTACACAACTTTAACTGCGAAAAAATAATTTTATAACACATTTTTATGATCTATGCATAGACTAGTATATATAATGGATGAACGTAACATGACGTCACTCGCTGGTTTTTGGACACCAGGAGTTTGGCATTTAAATGTGGCCATGTTTGGAGCCAGAAGTGACCATATTTGGATATCAGGGGAGGAGTGAAGAGGCAGGTCAAACTTTTGAACCCAAGGACACTGCTCAATGTGTATAAGACTTGACATCAGCGTTGGTCTCACTGGAGACCAGACCTGTCAGTCAAACTAACCACGCCCCTACATCTTCCTCTTTTTAAAGTGTAATATCTATTTAACAATTATTTTTTTTCATCACTAATAACAAGAGTTGACTTTAGCTAATGACATCAGAATGAGTTGTGGAAAAAAATATTGATTTTCATGCTTGAAAACGACCATGTTTTAATTCAAGTCAACTGGAGCCAGAGTTTTTTGGAGCCAGCATCTAGTGGCCATCGGGAGTATTGCACTTTTTTGTACTTCTGCATTGGCCTAGTTTTTGAGTCCCGGTTGCTTCCTTCATTTTTCTATACAGCCTATGATGCTAATCCACCAAATATTCATTATACTTCTGTACAATTTTTGGACAAAATGTTAAGCTTTTAAGAATATATTTGTGCACATTTAGCCTATTTCCTACTTTTTCACAGTTTTTAAATAATTCAGCTTTTATGGCACATTTATGATGTATGTGGAAGTTCATCATTTCAAGTTTAAATAAGGATTCAACTTAAAACTTTCAGAGTTTCTTAAATGGGAACCTCAGTAATTTATTGTTAAACTTTTCTAGTTTTTGAATGATCACAGTTTAAATTTTGTAAGGTTTTTCTGAGTTTAAAAAGATCTGTATTGTGTGTAATGCTTACCGGTAAATGTTCCCCTATCTCTGGCTTTTATGCTTTTTAAAACATGTTTGACTTTCTAACATTTTTAAGATTTTTAAAATACATTTCTCAGCTACTCTTGGCAATTGGTTTCAGCTTTCAAACAGCATTTTTAACAGGAGGGACATTTTCTATTAGTTTCACTTCCGGTGGATTTATGAGAAGGATAATATTAGCTGGACCATGTTGCGCAAGTTATTAAATCCCCTGCATGTTTTATTTTGGTAGTATGATGAAACTTGCTGAGTGTGCACAGTTACATTGTTTAATTTCAACTTCAGCTCTGTCCTCTTTTTCACATATCATTACTTCTTTCTCCCCAAAAAAAGAAGATGGTGATGACCAAACGCCAAAATCTAACCTTCAAAACACCAGATTTAATGGGATAATGTCACATTGCCCATGTCCATTAATGTTTTAAAAAATGACTTGTCTCAAAGGTACGTTAATCAATATTTTTCTATTAACAACAGCCATGAGAGAATCACTTGCCACCCAAATCTGTAGCTCCAATGGAGAAATTTATCATCTTTTAGTTAATTGGTTTGATTTAATGGCCTGTAAGTTTGCCCACTCAGGTCACTTTAATCATCATCAGGGTTCTTGGCAGAACTTGCTACAGTTTCTCTGTAGATATAGACTGTCAGAGTTGTTCAATTGCTTAAGAAATGACAAGCAAATATCATAGGTATATATTTTATGAATGTATCTTTCATTTGAGTTAAAAGCCCATTTATAAAATGATTAAATAAAACACCTTGCCTTAATATTTTGTGTCACTGGGTGAGTAGAGGGAATAAAATCAACATGAAATTTAAATAATTTTTCCCACTGAACACTAAAGCTCGGCTATAATCATATTTAGCACCATTACAAAGATGACTTCAAGGCTGCAGAAGATTAGTCACTCAGATCAGAGTAGCCAGCCAGTGCAGGAATGCAGTTAAATGGAAATGATCATATAAAAAGCGAACATAAACCGAATGGCATTATTTCAGTGGCCAGTGGCAATAAAGTCGTGGTTTAAATCTTACATTCTTACAATTCCAGTGTTTCACAAAGGCAGCTAAGGACAAAGAAAGCCATGCCCACACATTTTGATCTCCTTAAGTTCCTAAAAAACAAGTTGTAACAAAAACATCACAGTCCGCCTGACCGTTTTGTAACTGAGAAATTACCTTGTTATTCTGAAAGTGAGGTCTGGAAATCCACTGAAGAAACATCCCTTTTTATGTGGAAACCACTGAAGGAAATGATTTTGCTGATGCCAAAATTTTGTACATACTTAACTACCGGGCTTTTTTTTCTGAAAGGGATGCAGCTCTTTAATGAAACCACTTCTCGTCAGTTCTCAGTTGATCCAGATGCAGGCCTTAACATCAGCAGTAATAGAAAATACTTTGTGGGACCCATGTCAAGGCAAACGGCCTGACCCTCCAGAGCATTCAGAGGGCAGAGGTCAAGCACAAAGCCTCCAAAACAGACCACAAGCAAGGGTGAGAGCCAGCAATAACATCTGTTGTGCTCCTGCAGTGTGTGTGTGTGTGTGTGTGTGTGTGTGTGAGTGTGTTGTTTGCGTACACACATAATAGATGTAGGTGTGTTGAGCGACATGACTCCACAGTCTGTATTTAGACATGTTTACATCGGGGGGACATCTGGATGAAGCCCGAGGTCACAAAGGGTGTTCACATTGCCAACACTCCATAAAAGGTCTTTCCCACGGCTGATGGTTCAGTCTGGTGGGTCCGACCATGGGACAGAAAAACAGGCACTGTAAATAATCAGGAACCTTATTTTCAAAGACAATCAAATCATTGCAGCTTAACACACCCTAATGTTAGCTAATCAGAAGAAAGTGGGAGGATGAATTAAAAGCTAAATATGAACATTTTTGAACTGCAACTTATGCAAATCAACTCTAGAAAAACCCCATGTTACAGTGACATGTAATCACGGATGAGTTAAGCTTAAATGCAAGTGCTGTACTTTTTTTTTCTTGTTGATCAGGAGGATTTAAAATAAAATTTAGACTTTTTCAAACTTTTTTCATTTACATTTGAAAAGTTTGGCTTCTTCTATTATATTAAATGAGTTGAACAGAAGGTAAAACATTTGGTAAAAACTATTGTTTTGATATGAAAACAACACCTTTGCCTAAATTACAACAAAGAAAAGTGTCGGGGAGGCTGATTGGTAATAATTCAGCCTACACAATATCAATATTGTTTACAAAAAGCTGTCTCCACCACCTCACCACCACAAAAAACAGGAAACATTTTTAACTAGAATTCACACGGGACACCCTCTGAGTACATTATGTTCACTTGAATCTTTATTGTTTACATAATTCAACATAGATAATAGGTAATCATGTGGTTACTGTGTTTAAAATGAGAGAAAAATAATTGTAGGATTAGCTGAGCCTATTGATAAAACATTGCATGACCTTGAGAGGAACAACACAGCTGCACACACAGAGAGTTTTCCATTGGCAGAACACAGAAGCACATATATTCTGGAGTAGATATCATCCCCGTCACTTCCCCCCTCCTCCTCCTCCTCCTCCTCCCTCTTCTCCACCCAAAAGCCAACAAGAGGCCTCTCTGGCAACATCCAGAAACTATTCAACACCGTCAATACTAGAGGTGAATTTGTACACTGGGATAAACAGGTACACCAAGTAAAACCAACTATTTTTCTGTGCAGTGAGAAATATACCTACCTATTATCCTAAATATCACTGAATTACATACATTAGGATGGTAGGGTTACAGTACTCCAGCAAACCCACTTTCTTTACTATTCATACACCACTGAGAAACTTGCATGTAAAGAACAGGACAATACTGTATGTATTTTTAAAAGAAACAAAATTATGTGACTAGTATTTTATACACGTATGTATTTTATCTACTAACCACAAAATACTGAAAAAAAACTAAAAATATTTGGCACAATCTTGACAGAGAGAAATACAACTGCAGTGAGAAAAAATAATAACAACCAACAAACAAATACAAAGGATTTTAAAATATTGCAGAGAGAACATCAAATCTAACCATGCACGAAGTAAGGCAACCTACTGCAGATGTTTGTTTTTATATATTTAGAAAAAGATACAGTGTTTGCACTATGAGAAGTGCATCTATTTCTACAACACCTGTAAGGACTGTTGTCAGCTGTCTGCTGAGTGTACTCTTAGAAATGTGGGCTCCTGGGTCACTGGCCCCACCTACAGACAGACAGTCTGGTGCAGACTAAAGTCATCACTCTATTGTACAGCAGAGGTTACTGCTAGTGTTGCCCATCATCAATAACTTAAGTAATGCAAAGTATGCTCTTATGCTACAATAAAGCCTTATCATGGATTTTGACAGGAAAATAGATATATCAAATTCCAGATTTTTTTTTTTTCAAACTACAGTTTATGTTTTGGTTTTTTTCTCCACTTTACATTCAATTTTATTTTGCTGTTATTTTTTTTCTTAGGAAATATTTTCATATTTGTACTGACTTCACGTATGTGTGTTTATGCACATGGGTACATGTGCAGGTGTGTGTGTACAGCTTGTGGTGGATTAAGATGGTTGTGTTTTACAAATCCTTTGTCTTGATGAGGGTAACCAAAGGCTTGTCATCAGGACTGTAGTCTTCGTAGGCGATGGGAGTGGCGTCATACATGGCAGGCCTGGACTTCTTTCCAAATCTAATAAAAAGACATGAAAGCAAAATGTTCACAATATTGTGAAGCCAAATGCTTTTCCACTAAGAGTCGATGAAATTTAAATTATAGCAATTAGTATTATGATGGTAATAAAAAAGTGTAAACAATAAGTTTTATTAATCAGGCACCTTGGTGATTTAGTGCTGAATGTTTATACATTTGGGGGACTAAAGACAGTCAATACTAAAATAAAACTGGTGAAAATACATTCAGCAGATGGTTTAAGGTTAACAGCTACATTTCCCACAATCCTGCCTGTTAGATGTGTCTGTGTTTTAAACCCAAAGACTGTGTAGAGAATGGACAAAGCTAACGTGATGTGATGGCTTTTTGGCGCCAGAAGTGACCATATTTGGATATGTAGAGAGGAGTCTGGAGGCGGGTCTGACCCTTGAACCCAAGAACGCTGCCCAGCGTGGATGAGACCTGAGTTCAGCGTTGGTCTCATTGGAGATCAGACCTGTCAATCAAACTACACACGCCCCTACATCTTCCTCTTTTTGAAGACTAATCTACTTAATTCTCAGATGGACCACCAGATCTCTGATAAGAAGAGTTAACTTCAGCTAATGACATCAGAATGACTTGTGGAAGAAATGTCTTGGGTTGATTTTTGAATTGAAGTCAATTGGGGCCACATTTTTTGGAACCAGCATCTAGTGGCCATCGGAAGTATTGCACCATTTTGCAGCTCCGCATTGGCCACATTTTTGCTTCATCCATTTCTGTATACAATCTATATTTAAACCCAATAGCCCCAGTTTCTAAATCACAATAACACAATAAAATTTCAGAAGTTCAGAATAAAAACTGATTCCTTAACTGTGCCCTGAATGCAAGCCATGCATCAAACTGCATTGGTAAATATAGCAGAAATACCTGCACATAAATGCTTACATAAAGCTACACAGACAATACCTGGCATGGCGGATGGAGGCTATAGCATTGCTGAACTCGCTGTCAATGCTGCGGCAGTTGTAGAACTCCTGGTACGCGTGGCGTGACGAGCCCTGGTACTCGATGCGGCTGATGCGGCAGATGCCCACAATGAGAATGATGAGCATGAGGACGAAGGCCACACACAGAGCTCCGATGATGATGTAGAGGGAGTGGCGGGGCATGTTGGTCAGGGTGTCCTCAGTGTGTGCTGGCTTCCACTGCAGGTCTGACACACACACACACACACACACACACACAAGTGTATAGCATTCCACATGACGTATATTAGATTAATAGCTGACGAGACGTTTTCTGACAGGCTGACTTACGGATCTCACAGCTGGGCCCCACCCACCCAGGTGGACAGTGGCAGGTGAAGCCGTTTGATTGGTCAATGCAGGTGCCTCCATGGTGACAAGGGTTGCTCTCGCACTCATTGATGTCGACCTCACACTTCTCCCCTGAGCAGACAGGAAAGGTTGCATTCAATAACAACCAGAGCAACGAGGCAGGAGCAGAAACCAGAGCTGATGTGTCACAGTCTCATTGCAACTTTTTTTAAAAGCCCAGGATGATTTTAAAGTCAATTTGTCAAATGCATTGACCTCAATCACCAGCTGTAATTATAGTAATATGCAGCCAGACTAATATTCGTCACGCTGATGATGGCATGAACACTCACCCTGGTATCCAGGAGGGCAGGCGCAAGAAGCATTAAGTCCTGCACTCTCACAGCGGCCTCCGTTCTGGCAGCGCATCTTCAGACATGGATCTTTGTAGATTTCACAGTGTCTGCCTGCAAACACACAAATATAGAGAGTAATAATAACTCATCGTTCACTGTGAACAATGTGACTTTGAAGCACAAAGCAAAAGAAATCAAATAAAATCACATTCATTCACACACATACCTTCAAACTGTGGCGTGCAGACACACTCATAAGCATTGATGAGATCCCTGCAGGTGGCGTAGTTCTGGCAGGGGGCAGACAGACACTCGTTGTACTCCTCCTCACAGTACAAGCCATGGTAGCCTTAATCAGAAACACAATAACACATGCGCATTAATGCTGCAGTCTCTTACACTGTGTATAATGTGCACACTTGTTTTTCAACCTTGACTTACTTGTTGTTTATATTGTGTTATTATTATTTTGACCTCTTTTTAAAGAAATATGTAAATAATCTCTCCACTTTGCTGCTGTAGTACTGTAAAGGATTATCTTATTTTATCTTTCAAACATGTAGACACAACATGTAGTAATAACACTGCACTGATAATGCAGACCACACTCTTAAAGGTGGATTATCATGTCTGTATTTATTAACTCTTAAATGGGCAAGTACACACAAATATTCTCTAATATTACATAATTATTTTCAAAAACTTATTGGAGGACATTTTTTCCCCAAACTACAACCTTTATTTTTATCTGTGTTTGTTTATTTATTCTTTTTTTAATAGTTTTAGCCATTTTTATATAATATTTTATGTTTGGTTTTTTTGTTTTTTTTTTCAGAATATAGGTCTCAGAATTGTACTAACCAACAGCCAGTGTATATTAACATTTAGGATTTCAATACAAATATTTTGTTTACTTTTGGAGATTGACAGGAAGTCACATGAGCTGAGTACTTGCTCATGCACCTGCACTTGCTCACCCAACCTCTCAAACCAGTGTACACCCCAGGATACAGGCTTAACAAAGGGTTTTCTTGAAGAGTCCTGTGTTTATGTGTGAAAGAGAAATAAAGTGTGTATACTTGTGAAATGTAGCACATTATTACTGTTACTACTGCAGAAGTTAACTTGGGAAAGACGGTTACACCCGAGCTGGGGTTATTTGTATTAGCACTTCAAAGGTGTTTCTCCTCTCATTCACAATTCACACAGTGTCATAGCAGGGAGCTTCTCAGAGCAACTCCCTTCATCTGCGGGACGTGTAGCATTACAAGTACCTTCCTTATGGTGTCTGTAGAAGACACTATGAGAAGTTTTAATCAGTAACCTTTTTTTAAGTCACTTTTGACCTGTGTAATACTGAAGTGACTGCCACCAATACTATAATTTCAAACCTTTATCTTATCTGTGGCACCCTGTACAACTTGACCTCAATCTTTGTAGCACTCAAAAATATTACAAAATTAATCAGCAGATGGTTTCCTTTTCAATCTACTTCTTATCTGCTCAGTAAATGTACGAATATATTGTAACCCTAGTGTCTGGCCAGTGAATTTCAGCGGGACTGGGCAAAGGGTCAAATGACATGCAGTGCACTGTGTTTTCCATAGGATGGCAGCTGTGTACTGAGACCAGACTGAGCCTGCAACTGCAATTAACATGGTCAGCACATGAATTAAAGACAATCAACACATTTTGGCTTCCTTTTCAAATAAAAATACAAAGTGTGGTGTGCAAAATATAAGAGAACAGACCACAGCTAATTATTTATGATTAGCAATGATGTGTGCTGATACAGGTGAGGTGCACATCAATGTATGTGTTTGTAAATACTCTCTTACAACTAAATTAGCTTCATTGTGTATTTTAATCGAGAGTAATTATGGTGACAAATAACTGCATTGTTTGCATATGCGCTGACCTGTCACCTGATGCACCTGCACCACTATTTCACTGACTGAAAACCAAAATCACCTGAGGGCCGATGTCTCATGAGCTTTTACTGAAGCAATCTGTTTTCATTAGCTCGGCTACTACTTTAACTCACTAAATTTCTCAATTTGGTCCTGGTGCCGACTGAGCGTTCAGTAAGCCCTCCTCGGGCCACAGCTAACGTGTGTTTGGGGAAGGAGAGAGGGGGAATTAATGAGGAACCCAGTTAAAACCTCTAGGGTCCTCTCTGTGAAATGCCAGTGAAATGTCAAGTGCCTTTCCAAGACTCTGACTGCGTTCTGTGGGCTGGCTGGTGGGCTGGCGGCTCCTCATCTGAGCTGGATTACAGGAAACTGGAGGATGGATCCTTCTACATATCAGCTCCCCAGCAGCTTTCTTTCAAACAGCCAGCAGGCATTTACACAACAGCACACATCCACACACTTACACAAGGGAGGCAGTCACACAAACGACTGTATTAATGTGCTCACTCACTCACTCTCACACACACACACACACACATCCACACACTTACACAAGGGAGGCAGTCACACAAACGACTGTATTAATGTGCTCACTCACACACACACACACACACACATTCATACACTTCAGACACCAGCTGACATGTGAGGGGGAGGAGAGAAACAATTTTCGTGAAAAATATTCTGTATGCATGTGTTGACTGTAATGCACGGGCCGCTAATTACAAATCACCAATTTCACCAATCCCATTAGGCAGCGCCGCCTCAGCAGAGGCATTTTATTGGATGGCGGCATCTGCTCAACCAACAGAGTCATGAAGACAAACAATGGACTGGAATCCACACACACACGCACACACAAACAGTTGGGTTTTCATGACATACCCTGTTTTTACCCGCACCATGAAGCTTGTTTTCACCTTAACATGTGATGATTTAAATTATGGAGACTTGCTTTCTGTCCTCAGGAAAATAACTAGTCCCCATGAGGTGGCCGGGAAACCAGATTTAGGTCCCCGCAACACAAGTAAAACCCACCTTCATACACACTTGTAAGTCAACCGCTTCACCATGGCAACCAGACAACAGAGGATGAGAAAGAAATGAGGTGAGGTAAATGGTAGGAAGATAAAGATGGGGAAGGACAAAAGGACAAGCACAAGAATAATAATATGAAAGAAATGCAAAATGGGAAAAAAGTCATGCAGGTTGTGGGGAAGAAAGAGTGAGATATCTGAATAATGGGAAAGCAGTGAGCGGCCACTCTGCACCAGCACACAGCGAGAGGGAAGGCATTTGAATAAACATGGGGAACATGAATTAACGAGGGATTATCAGCTCGCACAGTAACTCCTGCAGTTCAAATATTTAACTGTTTCACTAGGTGGGAATATTTTAGGGGGAAAAAAATTTCAATATTTTAAAACTCAGACATGTTCCCAAATCCAGAAGTTAAAAAAGTCCCACAATTTGTCCTGTAGAGACTTTATCACAGGATTATCACAGGAGATGTCCAGACTGTCAGGATGTATCATTAACATAAGAACCAAAGATATTGGATATTTTTTTTAACCAAGTCTCCAAACAGACAAGAACAGGAGCATCTGCATGGGCTGAAGATGAAGGAGGGTGAATGGGAGCATTAAATATGACATCAAGATGGTGACTGGTTTATACATCGGACTGACAGCTGGTATAAACACAGAGCAGAAGGGAAAAGTGTCAAATTATGTTGATGGGCCAGAGGGAAAGTCATCTATCTCACCATCCCAGCAAGGTAATTGCAAGAGAATGGATAATGATAAGTCATCATTCCACTCAATTGATTTGATCACGGAGGCATCCGCACCAGCGGCACGATCATCCTGTCTAAAAATAACTCATCACTCAGCCTGACGATATTTACTGCATTACTCTGAGCCCGTGCCAGCGTTACAAGTCACCATCCCTCCACATATCACTGAGCTTTATGTGCTGGTTGTAAAGCCAGATTTAGAGAGGAGACAGAAGCCAAGAGAAGGTTCAAAAGGTATCTTATATATGCGGATGGATTTCTGAGGGATAGCACCAAGCACATGCTCAAACGGCCGAGGCTTTATCGAGCTTTAAAAGTAACGGACTTATTCATATTTGTTTTTAAAGTTAAAGAGCTCAGTAAAAATACTCTGATGTTTTGTTGTAAACATATATCCTGTGATACAAAATAAAACCTCAAGGTTATTCCCTAAGCTTTCAGGCATGAAAGTAAACTTTGAGTTTCAAATTTCCAACACAGTATATGTGATTTAACATTCATTTATTTACTCAGATCCTCTGCGTAATACAGCTGTGTACGACTTATACAGAAAGGTTAAGCTTAATTAAAAAACCCTCCATCACAGGTTTACTTTGACTGGTGGAGTACCCTTCAGGAAAGAGTCAGACAGCCTCTTATTTCTAGCACACGTCAAATACTTGAGTTCAAATTAAAAGCTATGTTTAGAGTTTAAAAACCCCCCAAAAAACTGGAATAATAATTAGTGTCTCATTTTTTCATGTTTAATTATGCTATTAAAAATCTTAAAATTACTTCTTCCTCATTAAAGAATCCAGACTATCGAATATGCAAATAAAAATACATTTTCAGAAATTTACCTGAAGAACAAAAATTACTCTTTCTTCACTGAAAAGCAAACTCTGTGTATGTGTGAAGTGAGAGGCTTCAAGCTTCCACATTGCGTTTGTGTGAGGTGCATATTAACCATGACAGGCCGCCATATGAGTAATGGTGTGAGGTCCACTTGCAAAATACCACAGAAGAAGAAGCAAATCTAATGATGCAGAGGGGTGTCTGCTGAGGATTATTATTTGTGCACACAGAGCACAAATACATTTCACTTTCAGATACTATTCCACCTCATGCAGCAACAACAGAAAACACAGCCTCACACACGTTCTGTTTCACTTTTACTGAAAACGTCTGTCACGGTGTCGAACACTGCAGCTCACCTGGGACGCACAAACACCTGTAGCTGTTGCCCACACTGCGGCAAACCCCGTGGGCGCAGGGGTTCAGGGCACAGAAGTCCACCAGCTGGGCACATGTGGGCCCCGTGAAGCCTGCTGTGCAGCTACAGCCG